>CAUJNA010003501.1:530486-560292 GCA_963377175.1 Effrenium voratum | reverse complement strand
TAAAAAGGTCTTCTCTTGATTTTAATTCCTCAGAAATTTTTTTGTGGACTTTTATGTGAGCATATGCTTCCAATTGTAAGTCTCTTTTTTTTTGTCGTTAGAATAATCCTTGTTTAGAGCTCTGTGTATCTCAATAGGGTGGGTATCATGCCCTTCAATCAGGTTGGAATAATAGCTGTTCATAGGTCGTAAAAAATCAGCAACAGCATCTCTAGTAATAGGGTGTAGTTTTCCTGACAATTTATTTGCTTTTGAAATTAGATCAATAGCTAAATCCTCAAGTTGTTTAGAAGGGTCATCCGGTAACAATGGTTCCATTGCATCAGGTGTAGTATAGAACTTAGATGTATCATTCATATTTCAAATGTAGATATAATAATATTTCCGGTCGTTATTCCGGTTGTTTTTTATTTTTTTCCGATTGTATTTCTGATTATTTAAGTACTGTTATTCAGTAATTTGAGTATTTTTTAACGAGTCGAATTCCGGGGGGTATATTTAAGGTAAAGTAAACATAATTCCGGATGTTTGTCCGGTCATTTATTTATCCTAAATATCAGTCTGCTACTACAAAAAACCTTGCGCCTCTGTTTGGTATCGTTGTGAACTAGATAAAAATAACACTTTCGGTTTAATAAATAATAAAAGCTGCTAAGCAGCGGTATAAATGTCCTCCAATTTGGAGATACCAAAATGCACACCCTGCTGCTCGTGATTAACTGCCTGATAGGTTTTAACGAAGATCATTTTAATTGTTTACACCGGTTCGGCTGTGCAATGTAGCCAAAATCGTTCATCGTAGCCATACTTGGCTATGTTCTATCACTCTTGTGAAGTCTAGTTTTTTATTTCTTTCAAATTGTTAATTAATCCTGTTAATAAGATTTGTTTCTGGTGACTGCGAGCTCTTTAGATAGCCTTTAATTTAGTAAAAATCTAAGTTATAAAGATGAATGTAAAGTTTATTATAATTTTTTCGGTTTGTAGTCTTCTGTTTAATAGCATCTCTGCTCAAGATAAAATGAGTAAAAAGGAAGAAAAAAACACCACACAGCAAGCCGAGGCTCAATATAACGACGAAAATTATTCTAAAGCTGCTGAACTTTTCGAATCCTTAAACAAAAGTAACCCCAATGATATTTACTATAAAATGATGAAAGGGGTTTGCTATACTTTTATCGATGATAAAAGAGCAGAATCTATTGATATTCTTCTGGAAGTTAAAGAAGAAAATCCCGAATACACTGAAATATATTTTTTTATTGGAAGGTCTTATGCAGTAAATAAAGAATATGATCAAGCCATAGAATACTTCAATATCTACCTAGAGGATCCAGATTTGATGCAAGAGGATAGAAGTAAGGCTTTATTGTATATAAAAAATTGTGAGAATGCCAAAAGCATAGACCAAGACAGCGTAGATGTTCTCATTACTAACATCGGAGCCCCCATAAACACAGTAGACGAGGAGTATGTGCCTATTATTACTCCTGATGAAAGCATTATTATTTTTACTTACAGAGGAGAAAAAAGTACGGGTGGACGCTTAGACCAATACGGCAATCCTAGTAAAAATGGAGAATACCGCGAAGATATAATGATTTCAAAAAAAAAATGTAAATGGTGTTTGGTCTGAACCAAAAAGTATAGGGAGTAATATTAATACAAAGAAGCACGATGCCAGTATTGCAATTTCTAATAGTGGACAAAAGCTTTTTGTATATAAAAGTGACGATCAAAATTCAGGTGATATCTACCTCAGTAAATTGGAGTCGGGAACTTGGAGTATTCCTAAACGATTAGAAGGTGATGTAAATTCAAATTATTGGGAAGGTAGCGCCAGTTTATCAAGCGATGAGCAAATTCTATATTTCACCAGCGAACGTAAGGGAGGTTTTGGAGGCAGAGACATTTATAAAGCTGAACTATTAAAAAATAATGTGTGGGGTAACATTCAAAATTTAGGACCTACCATCAATACTCCACTTGATGAGGATGATCCTTTTATACACCCCGACAATAAAACGCTTTACTTTAGCTCAAAGGGCCACAACAGTATTGGAGGCTATGATGTGTTTTACAGTTTTGACAATGATGGAGTATGGGATGAACCTATGAATATTGGTTACCCAGTAAACACAATAAAAGATGATCGCTTCTATGTGCTATCTGCTGATGCTTCAACTGGCTATTACTCGTCTTCTGGGAAAAGTAACTCCTTGGGAGGGAATGATATTTACGTTGTAACCCCTGGACATATTGGAAAACAACCTGTTTTAGCCTTGGTAATAGGAGTTACACGTGCTAATGATAAAGAAACAGGTGCTGTAGTAACTGCCATCAATGAAAAAGATGGTAAAGTTGCTAATAAAACAAACTCTGACGAGGAGACAGGAAAATTTTTACTTTCTTTAGTTCCAGGAAATAAGTATAAAATTGCCATTGAAATAGAGGGACACGAAACTTCTTATGAATATTTAGACATAGAATCTTTAGAAACTTTTGTTCAGGTAGAAAAAGATTTTAACTCCTACACTGATGATTACCTTAAAAAGAATGATACCATAGAGAAAAATAAAAGTGAACCCAGTCTACAAGAAGAGTTAAATAATCAACTTACAAAAATTAGATCACTTGCAAAGTCTGACAGCACGCTAACTGAAAAAATCGATTTAAATAAAAAACTTACCAAAGTAGCGTCTACTTCAACTGCGAAAGAACCCGAAGTAGCTACAACAGAAAAAGCAGCTATTGCGCAAACTAATGCCGACTCTGCAACTGTTGAAAAGATCTCTACAACCAACCAGATTATCCAAGGGCTCAGCTTTAAAGTAGAGATTGCCGCTGTAACAGATACTAATGACTTTGATTTGGATTATTTGAGGAAATACGGCAAAATTGAAAGTAAAAAATATCCAGATGGAACTATTCGTTACGCATTTACCGGTTTCAATACTTTAGAAGAAGCGGAAGACTTCAGAAATATGTTGATTGAAAAAGAAACGAGTACTAAGGATGCATTTGTTACTGTTTTTGTTTTTGGAAAACGAAAAACTGTTGATGAGTATACAGAGGAGTATACCAGTGCAGGATTGGATGATAGTGACGACCCTTGTGCAGCATACACCATGGATGGCTTCACTAAATTTATCTTAAAGGATGTCCGCAACGATAAAGAAAACTATACCCGATTGTTAAACATGGTAGGTGATATTTGTCGTCCTGGTTTACACTTTGAAGTGCAAATTGCAGCTTATAAACACCCAGAAAATTTTAAATATGATCAACTTCTGCAATTTGGTCAACCGAAAATAAGAGATTATCCCGACGAGATTACCCGCTTTACGCAAGGGAAGTTTGAAACTTTTAAGGATGGTGAAATCCTGCGACAAAAAGTGATTTCCGCTGGAATCGAAGATGCTTGGATTACTGCCTTTTATAAAGGCAAAAGGCTCTTAATGACTGATCTGGTAAAGGGAAATTATGGAGATGAACTGTAATAACAATTAAATTACCTTAGATTAAAAGAGTCTTCAATAATAGACGCTCTAAGGCAAGCTCGAATTAAGTGAAGCAAATCAAGTAATTTTAAACGCCGTTTTTGTCAGCTACTTTTTTTATTTAAATGCGCTGAAAGTGAAAAACCCATGCTGAAGCATGCTTGTAGCAAATATCCACCAGTAGGAGCATCCCAATCTAACATTTCACCAATACAAAAGCTATTCTTTAACCCTTTAAATTCAAAATGAGAATCTATCTCCGACAAGCAAATTCCACCAACTGTTGAAATGGCTTCGTCCAACTCAGCTATATCGCTTACTTCAAGTTGAAGGCCTTTAATTTTTTCGGCAAGTGTTTCATTGTTTAAGAACTCTTCTTTTGTAAGGTAAATTTTAAGGAGCGCTATTTGTGCATTACTTAGCTTTAGCTCACTTTTTAAACATTTTGTAATGTTTTTTGCTTTTGATTTATTCAATTTAATCAAGACTTCTGTGAGTGATAAAGAAGGTTTGAAGTCTATGTAAATAATTGCCTTTTGTTGTTTATTAAGTGTAGTTCTTAGTTCAGGGCTAAGGGCGTAAATGGCATTTCCTTCAAGCCCGAATGAAGTTATAACGGCTTCACCTTTTTGCTTCTTATTTAAACAAGAAATAGAAATGTTTTTAAGGGGTGTGCCTGCATATTTTTGAATAAAATCTGCCTTCCATTCAATTTGATAGGCGCAGTTCGAAGCTTGAAAGGGAGCAACTTTAATTCCTCTTTTTTTGAAAAGTGACAACCAAGTTCCATCGGAACCTGTCACCTTCCAACTGCCACCACCTAGGGCGAAAACGACATAGTCTGATGCTACAACTTCGTTTTCGTTAAAGATTAAATGCTTGTCCTTGTCCCATCCTGTCCAGGTTTTGTTGTAGATGATGTTAACACCTTTTTGGTTTAGAACAGCTTGTATCGCCTGAAGAACTTCTATGGGTTTAATGCCTTTTTGAGGGTATACTCTTTTACTGCTGCCTACATAAGTGGGAATGCCTATGGTTTCAAGCCAATTTCTAAGGTCTTTGTTGCTGAATTGAAGCAAGTGTTCTTTTAAAAAGGCACTAGGGGTATAACGCTCTAGGAGCAAATTAATGTGCTCAGCATGTGTTAAGTTAAATCCCCCTTTTCCGGCGACTAGAAACTTTCTACCAAGCGCTTTATTTTTTTCAAAAATGGAAACTTCAAATTTTTGATGATTTAAAAAGGCAGCTGTTGCCATGGCTGCAGCTCCCCCGCCTATGATGGAAATCTTCTTTTTCACCTTAATTTATTTGCTTAAAAATGTCTATGTTGAAATCACAGCAGACCGATAATTCATTTTTTTTGGTGATTTTTTCCAATCGTTCTTTTCCTGTGCTCCAATAATAGGGTGTCATTTTTAAAAGTTGAAGCAGGTCCTCTGCACTTTTTAGCTCTATTTTAAAACTCGTTCTTTTAGTGAACTCATGCTTGAATAAAGGAGTCATTTTTTCGACAATATTTGTCGTGTGTGGCTTGAAGCTATCGTAAATTAATTCTGCAATTTCTCTTAGGTGGTTAGGAGCAGGGCTTACCACAATCACATGGCCTTGTTTAGATAGTATACGTTTAAACTCTTCTGCCATAATTGGTGAAAAGATAGATAGGATGAGGTTTACACTATGCTCGGCAATAGGCAAGTCATATACTGAACTCACAAAATAGAAGTTGTTTTTGTATTTTTTTGCTGCATTTTTAACTGCATACTTTGAAATGTCTGTTCCTAAAATTTCTGTTTTTAAGTCCGTTAAATTGTTCAGTGCTTTTTCAGAATAATAGCCTTCCCCGCAGCCTGCATCAAAAGCAGTTATTTCTTTGCTGTTAAAATTCAGTTTATCACTTATTAATTCTCGAATACTTTTTATCAGTGGGTCGTAAAACCCAAGTTCTAAGAAGTTTCTTCTGGCGGCAATCATCATCTGATTATCTCCAGGGTCTTTGGATTTTTTTGATTGACTGGAAGTAAGTTTAAGTACCCTTCTTTAGCAAAATCAAAACTGTGTTTGTTTTCGCAGCTAGCGGTTTTCTCATCTATTCGATCTAAAGAACTTTTGCAATACGGACAGATGAGAATAGACATTCGATTTAGTTGGTCGGTTTTTAATTAGTGCAAAGATGGCAAAGCTTAGTAAGTTTTAGGGATTTTATCTTTTTATAAATACTTGACTTTATAATTTATGTCTGCCTGTTGCTTTTTTAATGATTAAAACCGTGTAAAAAATATGCCACTAGGGTTCATTAGCTGCTCCCTTGCGCTTGGTAAAATGTCCTCCATTTTGGAATGTTTTTATTCCGATTTATTATATAACACGCCATTTAAACATCTTGTAATAGCTTCGCGAATATCATCTGCTTCAGTTGAACCTTGGCCTTCAGCAGTGCATGAACTTACAATCGAATTAGATTCCGATGAAACAAATTGAATAGTGACCTCTATAGTATAACCTCCTAGCCCTGTATTTCTTCTACCACTTTCGCCATAATTGACTATAAGGGTTTCTCTTGACAATTGATCTTTTAATTCTGGCAATAAAATAAATCCTTCTTTTGCCAAAATTCCTGAAATAACGTCCCTTGGATTTACACTTTTACTTGAAGAATAATATTGTCCGTTTATAGAAGTACCTGTGCTTGAAGTCAAACTTTTAGTTTGTGATATATATATGTATTTGTAATCATGAACTTTGCCGTTTTGAATAGTTGTAACAGGTTTTAATTGGGCGCAACTTGTAACTAAAAATAAGCAAGATATATATGTGATAAATTTATATAGTTTCATGTTTCAATAGTCTAATTTGTTATTAATGGATTTGTAAACTGGTTTTTAACGTTCTCAGGTATGAAACGTAGGTCATCTTGGAGCTACGTACTTGTCTATAAATACAAAGCACTCGAAACTTGTAAAATCCATTGGCCACTCTATATTTTATAGCCATTGTTGGGCAAAGTTATATGTCTACGTTTTTTAATTCTTTCACCAATTCGATTAATTCTTTAAGGTTTGAATCAGCTTTAGATTTGCCCTTTCCAGATAACAATTTATTGCTCCTTGTAGGTGATTCATAGAGTTTATTAACTGTCTCTTGAATTAATTGGTCTTTACGATTTGTATCTCCTTTTATTTGTTCAGCATAAGCCATCAGCGAAGTTGCGATACTTTCTCTAAAAGCATATTCTTCCTCTAATCCTCTTGTTTTAGTAAACTGTCTAATAGCGAAATACAGAATAGTTACAATCGGTAATAGTTTTATACCTGCAACGATTACTTTTTCCAATTCAAAACTAAAATCACCGGTCGAAAAAAGTTTAAAAATATACCACGCTAAAAAAGTCGTAATTGCTATAGTTATTACGAGCCAAACAATGGTTGACCAAAACAACCAAACTTTTCTAATTTTAAAAGTTGATTGTAGATCTCGAGCTATTGCTGGTGTCAACAGTTTCTCTAATTGCATTTGGATTCGCGAAGCCTCTTCGGACAAGTTTTTTAACTTATCAGCTTCAGCAGAATTGGTTCCTATTATTTCTTTGGACTTTTTTTCATCTAATGCTATTCTCTCTTCAATTTCTTCAACTTCCTCTTTGTGCTTTTCAATTTGTTCTGTGTAATTCTTTATTGAAGCTTGCACTTCTGCAAGGTTTTTGTCAATTGATGACTTAATATTTGAAATTGAATTAGAAGTCTGTTCGATTTGGGATTTAGTTTGATTAGTACTATCAAGATTATTTGTAATTTGTGTCAGTTCCTTTTCCTTGGAAGACTTGAAGGTTTCAACCTCGTCTTTTAATTTCTCAAAAGCGGCCTTAAATTCTTTCGCTTTCGCTAGGTTAGTCCGGAGCTCTTTATTTAAATTTTTGTTTTCAGTCCTCAGCTTTTTGACTTCTGTTATTACATCAGGTTTTTCGTTTTTTACTAGTAAAGAAAAAATGCCAGATTGCAAAACGTAGGTTTGCAAGAATAAAGACCAAGTTTCAGTATTCGTTAAATTTTTAGATTTAATAGCCTGAAGAAGTTTAGATAAGACCTGATTTATTTCCATCATAGATTGATTATCTCTACGAATGAAATAACGTGAACAGGAATACAAGAAATTTAATTTATCAGCTTCTCGAATAGCAACTATAGAATTTTGAATTAAATCGATAATTTCAGTAGCAGTAAGTCTTTGGATAATATTTGTACCGTCCTTTTCAGTAACTAGAAAACTTAAATCTTCATTTTCTATTTGTTCGACATTACTAATTATCTGGTCAATTTCGTTTTTTTCCATAGTTCTGGTCTAATTTTGCACCAACAATTGGATAAAGCTCCATAATGTGTTTATAAGCCTTTTGCTTTACTCAAAAATAAAGAATCAAACCCACTTTAATTTTAAATGCTTTACAGGAATAACACCGAAGGGTTACAAACGCTGCGGAGCTGAGGCGAACTATGATTTAAGCCGCATTTAAATGCATCCTAAAAAGGCAATGTTTTTCGTTGGGCTTTTTATAAATTCTTTTTAATCATTTCGCTATAACCTGGAAAATCATTAGGATTTAAGATTATCTTGTCTTTATCATCTGTCATATTGATGATTTTGAAATCTGGTGCAGGGTTGGTTTGCACCACAAATTCATTTATAACTTTTGCTCCTAGTGCGTTATTTCCACGAAAGCTAAATATGTAAGTATAAGAAGCTACTTCATTCTTGTCTTCTATTATGTTTGCTAAGGAGTCAATTTTGGATAGAATTCTTTCGTTTCTGGCAATTTTGGCTTTTAGGTCCTCTGCATCTTTTTCATCATACATAGATGGTAAATCAGTCTTATATGCTTCTTGTCTTTCAAGAGAATTTCTGTCATATTCCATACTTCTGCTGAAGTAATTCTTTCGATATTCAACATTATCATTAAAGGTTATGGAGTCTATTAGTTCTAGTTTGACGAATTCATAGCTCTTTGGATCGTTCATTTTTTCTTTGATGTAGGCTTCTGATTTTTCCCTAACTAAATCGTTTTGTGTAGGTTTCTTTTCAGAACATGAGATTAGCCCTATTGATATCAATGTAAAAAATCCGAGAGCAAGTAGTGTAGTTTTATTTTTCATGATGTTAATTGTTTAGATGTTATCTCGCAAGTTCCAATAATTAATGCAGATCTCGCAAGTTCCAATAATTAATGCAGAATGTCAAGAAATGCTATTGAAAAAGTAAACCACACCAATTGAAAAAGCTGTGCTTAGAGAAGTAGTCTACTTCTTCCGTCCTCCTCTAGTTTTGGGTTTGCTGTACTTCTCCGCCATTTTGCGTTTGTAAGAACCTCCTTGGTTGGTTTTTTTGTTTTTGGCCTTCTTTTCATGAAAACTGGCGCCACCGGTTTTCTCCTTTAAATTCCGGTCTTGGTTTTTATACACATAACCAGCAGGTCGCTCCGCTGGGGTGCGCTGGGTAGAAATTTCAATGTGTTCCGGGAAGGGCAATTCAGGAATTTTATAGTCCATTAAAGCTTCAATGGCATCCTTGGCTTCTTTTTCAGCTGGGGTAAACAATAAAATGGTTTTTCCTTCTTGCTCCGCACGTCCTGTTCTACCTATGCGGTGCATATAATTTTCAGGAAAAACTGAAACATCAAAATTGATCACATGAGAGATTTTATCTAAATCTAATCCTCTAGACATTACATCGGTGCTAATGAGCACCCGGCTGATGCCTTCCTCAAAATTTTCAATGGCTTTTAACCTGAAATTTTGTGTTTTATTGGAATGGATGATGCCCAGTTCGTCACCCATTACTTCACCCAGCTTCTCAAAAATTCGGTCGGCATTTCGCTTACCAGAGACAAAAATCAGCACCTTAGAAAAAGTTTCCTTGTCTCTTAGTATATCAATCAGCAAATTAACTTTGGTGTAAAAGTTAGGAACGGGATAACAGCTTTGGTCAATATTTTCTAAACGTGTTCCACTTACCGCAATGGATATTTTTTCTGGGGCGATAAAAAAGTCTTGAATCAATTGATCTATCTCTACTATCATGATTGTCTCCCAAAGCATGCCTCAGGCTTCCAATTGCTGACTGGCCAAGACAAAACTTGTGTGGCTGGACAATGGCACAAGGATTCATCGCAGCAATCAAGCAGCAAGGACATGCCTGCCAACAAAACATCTCACTGACAGGAAAAGATCCTAAAAACGGGGTGTTTCCCTTTTTTACGAACTCTCGTTTCTGAAGTTGACCTTGCAGGAAAGCACTGCCTACCGAACTGCAACTGGGACCGGCTCGCAGCTGGAGTTGTTCTCATATTTTTGAAGACTGCTTCGCAGAATTACTCCCGACGGCCGGGCCTAGAACCTCTGGCATCTGGTGCGCTCCCCGGTGACCTGTGAAGCTAAACCTGTAGCACAATAGCCATGCCGTGCTCTTGCACATAGCTCTCAAGAATTGGGCAAGACAATGTGACAGGAATCGTGAAAATCTTGTGGAATCAATGCTGTGTCAGTCCTTCCATGCGCGTGTCGCCTTTCGTTCTATTGACTCGCCATCGTATAATAGTCGCACAGTTTGTGCAAGGTGCAGTCAAAGGCATCTTCGCAAGGACGCCAGTACCACTTCAGCATCAGCAGCGGCCTTACTTGGTGCTGCAATGTGAATCTCTAGTTGGCGGCTTGTGCAGGATTCTCTGCAAGCCCAGTCGCACGTTTCGGAAGGAGTACTATCCACTAGAGGCCCCTCTAGGCGAGGGATCCAGTGCATGACCTCTTCTCTGGGTCCCTGCAACCATCAACTTTGACGCACTCTTTCGTCGACCCCTGATCAAGAAAGCCACCCAATTCGGTCAAATAAGAAAAGGCGCTTGTCATCATGTTCACGAAGAAAGTCGGTGAGTCGGTGCAGGTTGATCGTCATGTCATGGTCCTGAGCTTGTTGCGCCGGGCCCCCCTTTCCCAAACAGGATCGCCGCACACAGGAACTGATGGCGCTCATGTGAATTTCATGCCCGTCTTGACCAATCCACCCTTTGCCTGCGCAAGAATCTTCTCTCCGAAGTCTCGCTCAACTTGGAGAAAAAAACACTCACCACCCCTCTGCGAATCAGCTCCTTCCCTTGCAGGCCGTGGCGCGTAGCCGATGAGCCAGTCATAGCTGGCGGTCAGCCAGCTGGGTGGAGTGAACTTCAGGGACTTCGAGGTCAAGCGTTCCTATGGGAGGCTGGCCGCGGTGGCCGAAGGCGATGGCGACCCAAAAGCCAAAAACACGGCAAGGCGACGACAGCAGTGAAGCATCGCAAGACCTGGGGAGCAACATGTCATCGCAAAGCGTTTGCGTGTCTTCGAAGGACTGAATGGATGTCTTCATTGATTTCCCGTCGCTTGTTGGTTGGGGCATGTTGGGGCGGCGTGCTGCGGCCTGAGGCTAGTTGACTCACTGCAAGCTGCCAACCTGTCGCGCTGTGCTGCCTGGCGGCTGAAGACACCTGAGCCAAGCATTCAAACACAACCACCCCCGCCGCCCTGTGGCGGCGCAGCAGGTGGCTTTAGGACAGCTACTCACCAAGCTCCCTTGTCTCGCTCTGCGTGCGCTGGGGGAGGCTTCCGCAAGCTTGGGTCAACTAGGACCAATCGAGCCGCGCACAAACCCCTTGATGGGTGCTTGTAGCAAGGTACTTGTAAAACAGCGCAAGCACTGTAGAAGAAATCATTGTGTAAGAAATTGAGGGGCTGAGAGTGCCAAATCAAGTAGGTTGCAACTGCATTTGCTGCTAAGAAATTGATCCCCCCATGCTTCGTCCAATGTCTTAGCAAACTTGTGATATGAAGTATGCATTTTTCACCATCAGGGAAGTGCCCGCTAAGAAATCCAGGGCTCCATGTCCAAGAAGCATGTTTGACCACCAGGGAAGTGCCCGCTCAGAAATCCAGGGGTTCCAAAAACGCTTGAAAAGGGAAGTGCCCGCTAAGAAATCCAAGACATTCAACCCCTGAATTGCTTGGCGAAAGACTGTCCACACCAGGACTTGAATCAATGAAGCTACAGGTACGGTATGGGTGTAAGAAATCCAACCCCCCTGGCCCCCTGGGCCCCAATTTCTTGTGCAGTGCTCGCACTGCATTCCTCGGCCTTTCTAGGCATCAGAGCCACAACTGAAATGGCCATATGGCTCTTGGGCACTGCTCCTGTATGCTTCCACAAGCTCGCGTGGCCATCCGGCTAGCCCAGGGAGGGTGGCTCATGTGACTCAAGCCCAAGCAACGAAACGCGGCTTGCCAAACGGGCGGCATAGCGGGTGCCCCGCTGCAGCGGCAGCAGCTTCAGCTGCCAGCCTTGGCCCTTCCAGCGATCCAGCGCTGCCTGGGCGGCAAAGCGGACCTCACCCTTACCCTCCACCCTTATGAAACCTGACAGCGCAAGAACCGGTTTCCTCTAAAGCCATTCGGTGGGAATCATGCCAAGTTCGGCGCGGGCAACTCCCACAAGCCTTTCAACGTTTCCCGTGTCACACTTGGCAGGGCACCGCACGCCCCCGCCAAACTGAAGTGCCCCTGACCTTTGAGGCATGGCCAGCTCCATTTAGCTCCAATTCCAATTCTGTGAAAGAATGCTTTCTTCCAGGCAACGGCCAGAGGGAAGCTTTCTCCAAGGGGGCCCAGCCTTGGGAGCCTTCCTTTGGGTGACCTCGTCCAAAAAAAGGAAGGCATCCACCTTGGCAGCGTGGCAGGCGCACTTGCGTGGAAACTATGACAGCGCGCATTTCACGGCCCCTTCTCGCCACACGCTCCTGGACCCGAGGGGTACCTCATGCATTCCAGAAACAAACACGGAAGCCGCATCGAAACCCCTCCAGCCAGGCAGCATCAGGAGGAACCTCAGGAAGTGCAGGGGTGAAGCACCCGAACTAGAAGACGCAGTTTGCTAGACAGCTTTTCATTTGCTGGCATGCCACGCTGTCTGGCGGCTTGGTAGCTTCATTGGGCAATAACATCGCAAATTCGCCCGAACATGCAAGTGTCCTCCGTGAAATCGGCTTACGGCCGCGCAGTATCGCACTGTGAATGGGTGTGCAGCATTCACATTTTGACCCACAACCACGGCAACCAGGGTGGGGTAAAATATGGTTTAAACACTACCTTCACAAGAAATCATCATCACAACCAATGGTTTAAACATGTTTAAACCAATGGGTAGCCCCACCCTAATCTAGAAAACGGTTTGGATGTGGTGTTTGTGGCTCCACCCCTGTAGAAGGTTAAAAGGGTACTAAAAGAGCACTAAAAAATGACCAACAGGGGGAAGAACAGGTGAAATCCACAAAAGGCGCATCCAAACCGTTTCTTAGACCTAAGGGCCACTCCAAAAAACTGAATAACCAAGGGTCGAAGGGTCGGACCCAGGTGCTTTCATGAGCCTCGCCCTGTCCCCCAGTCCCCGCATGCCGAGCCACGCATGGCACCTGAAAGCCACGCGGCTCTTCATAGCCCCCGAGGTTGTACGTGTACACGGCTGCACCTCGAGTGACGCGCACATGCACTTCTCAAGCTTTTCCGTACCCTGCCCAAAGCTCGGTTCGCCAAAAGGCAGCAGAAGGCCAACACACCATGCTTCTGGACCTGCAAGCTAAACGAAGGACCAAACGCCAGCACGAATGGCTGAAAGCGCAGTAGTGTCAATAGTCTCTTCCAGTCATCTATCACTATCACCAACCAAGGCATCAAGCGCATTCAAGCACGCTGAGGCGCCATGACAAAGGCCATCTTGCCAATCATGCAACCAAGCAAATTTGGCAGACTCAAGCTATCAACGCGCAGGTGCGCAAGGCAGCGGCCAGCGGTAGCAAATGAGCGCAGCCTAGCTAAGACTTTAAGATCCATGAGAGGTGTCGTTTGTACAATCACGAGGCAGTGAAAGCAAACGAAGGGAAAGGTTTGATACTTCTTGGGCTGGCCTGGCCCACTTCTCAACAATCAAACTGCCACGCTCTGCTGCGTGCACTTTTTCCTTGGGAAGGCATGCAAACACAACGAGTTGTGCTGGCTGCTGGCTATGTTCATCAAGGGTTTTGGCGGTGGCATGCCCCAAGCTGATTCGAGAAAGTAAGCAGCAGGTTGCATGGGCAGCTCAGCGTAACGGCCGGGCATGGCTATCGTTGCGCTCGGAGCAAGCATTTGCGGAACTCATGGGCAGCGGAACGTACGCACCAAACTTGCATTCACGAATTCTATTCAACAGCGGGTCACTCATTGCCTGAAGGACCTCCGGCCAGCGCCACGTCCCTAATTTGCAGATAGGGGCACGGGGCGTTCCCTTGGATCTCGGCTCCTCGCAGTGCTGGTTGGCCCTGGGTGATCCGGCACGGCGCTGATTTAGATTGCTGCACGGCCAAGGACTACTAGAGGAATGCTCGTTATGAAGCAAGCCCTCGCCAGGCATCACAAACCCAAAAGTTTGGCCGCCTGTCTGGAATACCATTGGTTTTGCATGGACGTGAGCGCCATGCGCCTATATAATCCGTGTTGTTGCCCCGACCTGCATGCTTGGCTTTACAATCCGAAACTTGGAACTATGTCAAGCGTCCGAAACTCGCACGGTACCACAATGTAGTGGTGGTGTTGAATGAGAGCCTAACTATATCACATGCCGGAAATCTGTGTGTGTGTGTGCTTGTTTTTGTGTCTGTGTTTGTGTTTGTGTGTTTGTGTATTTGTGTGCTTGTGTTTGTGTGTTTTGTGATTGTGTGTTTGTGTGCCTGTGTGTGTTTTGTGTTTGTGTGTTTTGTGTGTGTGTGTTTCTGTGTGTTTGTGTTTGTGTTTGTGTTTGTGTTTGTGTTTGTGTTTGTGCTTGTGTTTGTGCTTGTGTTTGTGCTTGTGTTTGTGTTTGTGTTTGTGTTTGTGTGTGTGTTTGTGTGTGTTGTGTGTGTGTGTTTGTGTGTGGTGTGTGTGTGTGTGTGTGTGTGTGTGTGTGTGTGTGTGTGTGTGTGTGTGTGTGTGTGTTTGTGTGTGTGTGTGTGTGTGTGTGTGTGTGTGTGTGTGTGTGTGTTTGTGTGTGTGTGTGTGTGTGTGTGTGTGTGTGTGTGTGTGTGTGTGTGTGTGTGTGTGTGTGTGTGTGTGTGTGTGTGTGTGTGTGTGTGTGTGTGTGTGTGTGTGTGTGTGTGTGTGTGTGTGTGTGTGTGTGTGTGTGTGTGTGTGTGTGTGTGTGTGTGTGTGTGTGTGTGTGTGTGTGTGTGTGTGTGTGTGTGTGTGTGTGTGTGTGTGTGTGTGTGTGTGTGTGTGTGTGTGTGTGTGTGTGTGTGTGTGTGTGTGTGTGTGTGTGTGTGTGTGTGTGTGTGTGTGTGTGTGTGTGTGTGTGTGTGTGTGTGTGTGTGTGTGTGTGTGTTTCTGTGTGTTTCTGTGTGTTTGTGTGTGTGTTTGTGTGTTTGTGTGTGTGTGTTTGTTTTGTGTTTGTGTGCTTTGTGTGAGTGTGTTCTTTTGTATGTGGGTGCGTGTTTGTGGGTGTGTTTTTGTGTGTGTGTGTGTGTGTTCGTGTTTCTGTGTTTGTGTGTGTTTGCGTGCTTGTGCGTTTGTTAGTTTGTGCGTGTTTTGTGTTTGTGTGTTTTGATGTGTTTTGTGTGAGTGTGTTCTTTTGTATGTGTGTGTGTGTTTGTGGGTGTGTTTTTGTGTGTGTGTGTGTGTTTCTGTGTGTGTGTGTGTTTGTGTGTGTGTGTCTTTGTGTGCTTGTGCGTTTGTGTAGTTGTGTGTTTTGTGTTTGTGTGTTTTGTGTGAGTGTGTTATTTTGTATGTGTCTGTGTGTTTGTGGGTGTGTTTTGTGTGTGCGTGTGTTTCTGTGTTTGTGTGTGTTTGTGTGTGTTTTGTGTGTGTGGTAGGTGTGTGTGTGTGGTAGGTGTGTGTGTGTATTGTATATTTTGTGCGTTTGTGGGTGTGTTTGTGTGCGTTTCTTGTGTGTGTGTGTGCGCGTTTCTGTGCTTGTTTATTTGTGTCATGGGTGTGTTTGTGGTATGTGTGTGTGTGTGCTTGCGTGTGCTTGTGTGTGTGTGTGTTTGTGTGTTTGTGTGTTTGTGTGTGCGCGTGTGGGTCGTCTGCGTGTCTTGTGCATGCTTGTGTGTGTGTTTCTCTTTGTGTGTAACTGCTTCTGTGTGTTGTGTGTGTGTGCGTTTGTGTGTACACATGTGTCCTTGTGAGTGTGTGTGTTTCTGTGCACTGTTGTGTGCTTTGTGTGTGCTTTGTGTTTGTTCTATGTGATTAAGTCTGTGTCTGTGTCTGTGTGTGTGAGTGCTTCTGTTTGTGTTTCCTTGTGTTTGTGTGTGTGTGTGTTTGTGTCTGTGTCTGTGTCTGTGTCTGTGTCTCTGTCCGTGTCTGTGTTTGTGTCTGTTTGGGTTTGTGTGTGTGTTGTTTGGGTTTGTGTGTGTGTTGTTTGTGTGTGTGTTTGTGTCTGTGTTTGTGTCTGTGTTTGTGTGTTTGTGTGTGTGTGCGTGTGTGTTTGTGTCTGTGTCTGTGTCTGTGTCTGTTTGGGTGTGTGTTGTTTGTGCTTGCGTTTGTGTTTGTGTTTGTGTCTGTGATTGTCAATGTGTCGATCTGCGCTTGTGTCTGTATCTGCGTTTGCGTCTGCATTTGTGTTTGTTTGTCTGTGCTTGTGTCTGTGCTTGTGTCTGTCTGTGTTTGTGTCTGTTCTGTGTCTATGTCTGTTTGTGTTTGCGTGTGTTGTTTGTGTTTGTGTTTGTGTTTGTGTTTGTGTTTGTGTTTGTCTGTGGTTCTGTGTGTGTGTGTGTTTGTGTATGTGTTTGTGTGTGTGTGTTTGTCTCTGTGTCTGCGTCTCTGTCTCTATCTATGTCTGTGTCAGTTTGTGTTTGTGTGTGTGTCTTGTCTATGTCTGCGCTTGTGTTTGTGTTCGTGTTTGTGTCTGTGGTTGTGTCTGTCTACGTGCCTGTCTGCATGTCTGTTTGTCTGTTTGTCTGTTTGTCTGTTTGTATGTGTGTTTGTGTGTGTTCGTGTTTGTGTCTGTGGTTGTGTCTGTCTACGTGCCTGTCTGCATGTCTGTTTGTCTGTTTGTCTGTTTGTATGTGTGTTTGTGTGTGTTTGTGATTGTGTCTGTGTATGTTTGTGCTTGCGCGTGTGTGTGTGTGTGTCTTGTTTGTGTGTGTGTGTGTGTGTTCGTGTGTGTGAGGGTGTGGGTGTGGGTGTGGGTGTGGGTGTGGGTGTGGGTGCGCGTGCGCGTGCGCGTGCGCGGGTGCGAGTGCGGGTGCGGGTGCGGTGTGCGGTGTGCGGTGTGCGGTGTGCGGGTGCGGGTGGGTGGGTGGGTGTGTGTGTGTGTGTGTGCGTTTGCGTCTGGACTTGCGTTTGTGCTCGTCTGCGTGAGTCTGTGTTTGTGTCCGTGTGTGTGTGTGTCTGTGTGTCTGTGTCTGTGTCTGTGTCTGTGTTTGTGTTTGCGCTTGTGTTTGTGGTTGTGTCTGTGCGTGTACTTGTGTGTGTTTGTGTGTTTGCGTTTGTGTGCTCAAATCACGTGAAGCAGGATGTTTTTCAACAAAACACGCCAACCAAACATCCCTCCAAACCAGGCACACACCCGGCCACCCTCGCTCAGCCTGATCCCGCATGGCTGCACCCCCGATGCCAGCTGAAGAAGACTCGATGGCCTGCACACCCCGCGCGAATCTTCGGCTCGGCCATGCAAATGCCCTATCGGTCTTTGGCATTGTGGCGAAGGCCTGAGCTTGGATGAATCTTACTCATTTTTCTCAACTGGGCAGAGTCCTGCGGTGAATCTCTGGCCGGGCTTCCCAACTAATCTTGAAGGCACCGAGAGCGTTAGCACTCGTATGCCCAGCTTAACGCGAGCAGCGAGCGCGTCCATGCCTGGCATGCGAGTGGTTGGAAGCCGCCGGCTGCCTCGGCTGCGCTCCCTTTGAAGCTGCTGGCATCTGCGATGTGGTGACTCCTGAACTCTCCGGTGAGTCCAATCGTTGTCTCCTGCTTCATGGGCCCAAACTTGCAGAAGCCAAGGCCAAGCCAACACATGGCACCAAATGTTGCGTCAGCTGACACCAGCATGATAGGCGTCCGAGTTCCACACCCATCACGGCGCATCACGGGACCTGTCTGCAAAAGCAGCACCACTTTGCAAAACCTCCCCAGCCAAAGCCACCCCACGTGCGGCAGACACACGCAGTAATGCAAGCGAAATTGCGCAAATTGCTCCCACTCGTCTCTCATTGCGAACCACTGCGCAGCCACTTGTGGACAGGGAGCAAGATTTCCTGTGGCATGCTGCCGAAGCATATGCAATGATCAACGGCAATTCAGCAGCCATCATACTGATCGATGACTGCCAGGCACCCACAGCAGGCAAACTAACATACGGTGTCAAGCAGCCCCACAACTCACCCTCCTTCACGCTGGCGCCAGACTTCTTTCAAGAACAAAAATACACGAGTGTTTGGATCCTTAAATGGGTTGCCTTTGGGGCAGTCAGAACTGGCCGAAAATGTGCCTTTTGGATCAAGCCGCTGGTTACGCTTCTTAATTGCCTGCATGATGCTTGTTTGTTTCTCGTCCGCAAGTGAGCGGCGTTCAAAACCTCCTGTTTTGAATCTAGGTTGTAGGGGACTCTTACGCCGAGGTGCTTACGCTTCTGCCACGCCACTGCACTTGCATCCCACACTTACGCAGCCTCACAGGCCCTCAATCCCCCGGCAATCGCAACGACAAGTGGTTTCGAACCCTGCTCAAGTCAAGTGGGAACTCGTTGTAACACCAGCCTTACATCTGGTATTTCCCTTCTGGCAGATCCGCTTAGTCCATCAGCATGGCCGCACGCAGCCCAAGCCTGCGAACACGGGCACCAGGAGCCATAGCAAGCGCCATGACCTTGCGAACGGCCATCTACTGCAATCGATGCCCTTCACACTTGGGACGGACAGGTCATGCTGAACATATGTTTGGCTTTACTTGTTGCAGCACCTGCAATGCAACCAACCGCCACCATTCTACTTTGTAGTCTTGTGCTTGCTTCATACAATTGCCGGCTTGGGGCAGTCGTCCGGGCACCAGGGTAGGCCCATGGAGCTCTCTTCTGCAATTGAGCCTCATTTTGAGACTCTTCTGGGCATCGCTGGATCTGCGGAAAACACCCGGACACTTTGATTCGTTCAGGAAAAATCGTCATGCTATTGTGGGTTCGCCCTCTTTGTCTTCAATTTTGTTCGCGCGATTGCCCAAAAGAAACACATAGCCAGCCAACGCGAAAACAAGCTGAACGTCGACCACTTCTGGACTTGGGCCCCGGACTCCATGGATCCCGACTAAAGGCCTGCTGATATAGAGCTGAGCCCACCCGGCACGGCAGAACGCAATCAATCGCCCAGCCACGAATCGTGCAAAGACTAAGCTCAGTGACCTTCACTGAAGTACTGGGCAACATCATGAGGACCCACAACGCCTCATTGAAGCATGGAAGGATTCACCCTGCCTGATGCAACATACCGCGATGCTCGCACATAATCTGTCGTCCCTCCTCTGAAATACTTCTGCAACTCCTTGCAGCTGTCACGGCCCAGTAGCCAAAAGAACACCGCAACGTTGAATCTTGGGAGCACGTGTTTACAGCTGTCCGCCTGGGGAATTTCATGTTGTAAACCGTTTCGAGGCAGACTTGCCTGGAGAACCTGGATCCCTTGTGACCTGGCCTCTTGGCATTTGGCACCCTTTTGTCATGCGCTGGCGCTGCCTGGCGAACGGTGCAACAGTTCCGGCCCGCACTTTGCAAGCTGCAAAGAATTTCTCCATCCGCTGTAACAACTCCGTGGGCGTTCATCATAGCAAGCTGCCCCAAGATACGCCTGGGGCTTGATTCCTGTATGAAGCAAAAACAAACGCTTGCAAAGGTGCATGTGTCCAAGAAAGTGCAGGATTTACGAAATAGATGCCCAGGCCGTGCTTTGGCTGGTGTATAGTTTGCTCCGCCTTCGGATCTGTGGCCGGGCTCTCCCATGCAAACTTACAACTCGTAATGACTCGAGCCAATGCTGGGGCATCCCTGGACCCAATGCCTTGCATCCGCTTGACAGCCAACCCACGTAACACACTGCCAAAAGAGCGACAATTACCCATGCCTCGTTGCTCACGCCGTTCGTTCGTTGGGGACAAGTGTTTCGGGGATGTTTCTGAAGGTAGGAAAGTCTCTCATTTTGTGCTTGGAGATACCCAATTGTGCAGCGTGTCCCCGCCTTGCGCGCGTTTTTGGCCGCGGCGCTCCTAACAGCATGGCTGTTCAGGCCAAGCAACTTTCTGGGAGGCACCTTGCCCGGTAGCATGTTGTACGTTCGATCCGTGGTCATCAAACTATTCAAAGGGAAGGCATAGAGGTGCATAAGCATCATAAAGCTTTGCCATTGCAATTGTACAAGCACCGGGGAGCGCCGGCGATCTAGCACGTTGTATGTCCCCGGCACTTTGCTGCTATGCAAGTGATGCATCCTCTCACCAAACAGCAAGTAACCGAGAATGGAAAAACAAAGGAAGCCTGGCGATGAAAATCCCAACAACACATTCAAGCATAACGTCACCCTCTTTGAGGGAGCACCCCGTTCATTCCCGCACGCTTTAGCAGCCGCCGAAAAAAACATGATAACCTAGGGAGTGGGAAAAGTCCTGGGGGCGTGCCTCGATGGCTGACATATATGGCGCAGAGAGCGGTGGTGCCACAGGGTCGAGCACCCGATGGCCAGTTGCCACAGGATAGTTTGTGTCCTTGGAAATGGGCGGCCCATGGACCATGACTCACCAGGAAATCAGAAGTATGTTGCCCAACAATATGCGTCCAACAACCAAGTGGAGGATCGCATACCATAAGCGAATCCATGGACAGCCGACTGACCTGCCAATTTGGTGGGGGGATCCTGGCCCTGGCAAAGCAGCTCGTGAAACACTGCCCTCTGTCGTACAGAACCCTTCACAAACTTTGAGCCTTTACATGTGCAGTCTTCCCAACCTCCCCGCAAATCGACAAAGTAAGCCATCAACCTGATCCGGCAAGAAAAGGCTACCTGAAAAGCGTGGCCCGACCCCCCCCCCACATCGTGCTGGCCTAAACGGCCACATCAGCCTGCAAGCTTGTTCGTTGAGTCTATGCCGCCAAGCATCTGCGTCCAAACTATCGCCTCAGTATGTGGCAAGAGGGGCACCACAGTTCACAATCAGTTGGACAAACACAACAAGTCGGACACTGCCGCTTCTCTCGACAACAAGCTTGGAACATAGTGCAGAAATGCTTCATCACGATACTGGATATTTTGGCCATGACCCTCTGCTTCGCCAGCACACCTTTGCCTCTGCCCATTGCCTGTTCAGTACAGCCTGGCATAGCCCAATGACACTCATTGAGCGATACTAGTATTTCAGACCTTGGTCATGCCACATTCCCCCCCCCTTCCCCTCCCCCAAACGAAAACAAAAAAAGAAGTCTGCAACTTTATGGGCACCCTATTGGGCACCCCTTGGCCCCATAGCAGCCCAGGAACGTCCCCCACAGGCCACGAAGGCCGCGAAGCCCTTGGGCGCACCGTCCCCCAGGTCCGCCAGCTCCTCGTGGCGCTCCGCGCTGTAGGCCTCGGCCGGCAAGGCTCGCCAGCCTGCACCTCCGATGTCTTATGACCCGAGCAACCTGAAAGAAAGTTGCCACTTCAACAGCGCTGCCTTTTTTTTTTGAAAGGCGGCCTTCAAGAATGGGAACATTTCCACTGAAAAGACCTGGATTGAAAAGGCCTAAGTGGTTTTGTCAAAATGCTTCAACCCAACTCATCCTCATGTTGAAAGAGGAAACGGCGATCCCGGCGATGAACCTGATCAACGACGCTTGCAAAATTACCTCCTGTCCAAGTCGCGATTGGATGGATGGATGGATGGATGGATGGATGGATGGATGGATGGATGGATGGATGGATGGATGGATGGATGGATGGATGGCTGGCTGGCTGGCTGGCTGGCTGGCTGGCTGGCTGGCTGGCTGGCTGGCTGGCTGGCTGGATGGATGGATGGATGGATGGAAGGGTTTGGATGGAAGGGTTTGTATGGAAGGGTTTGTATGGAAGGGTTTGGGTGGGTGGGTGGGTGGGTGGGTGGGTGGGTGGGTGGGTGGGTGGGTGGGTGGGTGGGTGGGTGGGTGGGTGGGTGGGTGGGTGGATGGGTGGATGGATGGATGGATGGATGGATGCGTTGCATAAATTCAATTAAGGCGTTCAGAGTCAAGGCCAGCTGGGAGCGATTGCTGAGTGTGGGATCCAATGGGTAACTACTACAATCTGGGCCCCATGTTGCAAGTTTAGCCGCAACCCCTGCTGGGCTAACTGCATCGGTTTCTGCATGCAGCTCGAATCTTGTCCGTGAAGCTTGAGGTCCAGCCTTGTGAAAGCATTATGCATTTGGTTCAACAGCTTTCTGCCACCATGTGGCGCAGTTGCTTCGAGCAAGAGGGCAGTCATGGCCAACGCATAGAATCGGTGTGCCTTCTGCCCTATTTCTCGTTTAACCGGTTAAAAGGGCCCCCCACGCAAGTGTCACACCCCCATAAGTGTCAAAAGTGACTCGCGGGTTCGTTTCCAATTGTGTCAAGGGGACCCCTTACTGACCTCGCTCTTCGACCAGGCAGTAACCCATCCTCGCACAAGGTCCGAGGCGCCGTGGCGGCGGCACCCTGGAAGCCACGGCAGACCTGGGAGCGGACCCACGGACCGACCGTGGACCCACGGACGGACCGACCTGGAAGCTTCAGTAAGTGGCCCCCAGTCCCTGTTGGCAAAACTCGCATTTTGGGTGTGCCGCAGGGTTGTGTCGACTTGTTCGTTTACCGAGGTTTCCCATGTCCATGGCCCAGCTTGGTGGCACGATAGCCTTTGCCATCCGATGGCAAGCAGCAAGCTGAGACAAAGGCCCTGACATCCTTTCATCTGTCGCAGCTTCTGATCCAAATAGACTGGAACCCTCTCCACTCTAGCCGACCAAGACCTCATAGCTGCCATGATCTGTACTCCATGCTTTTTTTAATCGTCCCACAAGAGCGACACCCACAGACGCCGGGCGACCACGAAAGACTCCTGGCTGCTGTTCCTGGAGGCCCGGGGCTTGCAGCAAAGCACCTCCTGGCATTGGGGGATTGGTCATGGCCCGGCCAAAGCTTTCGATTCAGTAGACATCTGTAAGCGATGTTTCCCTCATGGATGACTGGTGCCAGTCTTAACCGCCGATCCAAACCGTGCATTGCCTAGAATACGTGATGCCTAGAACTCTCACTCTCTTCCTTGCCGGGGGCTACTGAACCTCCTACTTTTCACGAGGCAGCATGGCGATACATCATGAGACCGTGACCTAGCGGCCCTGTCACCAATCCTTTCTGAGGCAACTGCAAGCAGGAAACGAGCATGTCAAGCCGTCGTGCCCCTTGGACCTGCCCAAGCGCAATTGGTTCTTTCGCTGGGCCCACGGCATGCAGGGGCAAAGCCGTGTGTGCCTCAAAGTCCCGCTGCAGGCGGGCGTAGAGCTCCGCCGAGTGCTCCCCTGGCACGGTTGCGCTAGATTCCCCTTCCATGCGTGCTACCCCAGACCCTGCTCCAGAGCCAGGGATGGCCACCCTTGGAACATGTTGGGCATGAATGCCAGCCATTGTGGGTGCTTGGGCAAAGCCAAGGGCATTGTGTGGAGACCGTTGCCCGCCACCCCACCTAGCATCAGTAGTCAGCAGCCTAGTTGATGCGCTATGACGAGCCTGCGGCCCGTATCATTTTGTATGCCTGCCCTCTGGCCTGCCCACTTTCAGCCTTCAGGCTTGAATTGGGACGGCCTCATTGTTGGAGCTACCGCTGGCTGACTTACCACGTCACAATACTCTCAAACATGCGCAAAACGTGCATTCCTGGCGATGCCACCCAAGCCTTGGGGTTGCGAGGTCCCGCGCGAATGTTACAGTGGGCGCTGGGGGGGGAGGGCTGGGGGGGCACCGTCCAAGCGCCATGATGCTGCTTTTCTGCTGTGGCCCAAGCATTTGCGGCGCTTTGAAGGGCATGCGAGCTGTTGCCTTCGCTCTTGGACGATTTTGATGCAAAACCCTGGAATCCGGGCCTGCCCGGGCAAAGCGGTGCAATCCATCAACTGTCTTGGCGCAAGGGATGCGAAGCTTCTTTTTAGGTGGTTCGAATCCCTTGGACACATCAGCGCGAGGGTCCATCGCCTCGGAAGACCTTGGCCACAAAGGCCCCGCCCCTCCGCAGTAAAGACTCCGCCAGCAGCAGCTCGGAGATCAGCAGCTGGTGTTGCACGTACCTCTGAGTGGAAGGCGTGTGCCGTATCTGGGTGTTTCTCGAGAATAGGGACCCCTGCAAATGGTCAGCTTCCTTTTGGTTCCAAAAAGAGTTGCCCTATTTTGGGGCAGACATGGGCAGACCCATTTGTGCTCAGGTTGAGGACTCCAGAAAATGCCAGGTGACCTTTCGATTCCGTCTAAACTAAACACCGTCCCTCGAGGCAAAAACAGCCCTCCCCAATTGTTGCGAGGGACATCGTCAGCACACCAATGTAGCCAAAGGGTGTAAGGGCTTCTTAGAAAGAAGCAAGCAAGCAAGCAAGCAAGCAAGCAAACAAACAAACAAAACGACATGGCCTGCAGCGAAAAAGCATTTGCAGCTGCTCAGTTGCGGGGAAGCAATGTACAACACATCCAGATCCAAGGTGCTCATCGAAGTCCGAGCGTCCGGTGGCATCAGGAGCGCCATCCTCAGCTCAGCCCGAGCGAGGTACCGGGTAGGGCCCCCACGAAAGTACCGTAACAGAAGGCACACTCATTCATGGGTGTGGGTCGAAAATAGGTCCCCGAAATGGAACACTGTTACTTAAGGACTCAAGCCTGTGATGGGTGGGCGTGCAATTAGCGTCTCACGCTTCAGGGGACCAGATTGATGAAGCCAAGGGCCACAAGCTGGACATAGGTAAGACTACGGAGAAAAGGATAGAATATGGTGAAAAAGCCTGGTCGACAACATCAGGGTGCACTCACGCCGAGAGAAAAGTTCCAGTCAAGCTCCAAGGCTCGCACACCACCAGATCGGCAAGCTGGCCTTCAAAGTGTCCAAGCACGGCCTCCACAGTGGAGCGGTGGGTGATGTCACCTACCAGGTCCCACCCCGGCCGCAAGCGCGGGTGGCTCGTGTCAAAATCAAGCCTCTGGAAAAGAGCCGTTGCAGCTGCCGCAAGGAGAAAAAAAAACTCCTTGCCGCTTGGCTCTGAGGCATCACTTCCTGAAATTTGGTTTTTGGTTCGTCCCCGTGGAGGCCCACCGCCCCGCACACTCCCAGAAAAGCTCCAGCCTTGGACCTGCACCACGCCAGGGATCCTGGGCGTGGACCCAGGCAGCAGTCGGGTGTTCCTAGTGACCCATGGCCAGTGAGGTTCTTGTCAGTGACGGTCTTAGAGCTTGAAGGAAACGCCGCTTTCGGGCTTCATGCAATTGGCCCTGATGTCAAGCTTTGTTTATTTCTGCTTGGGGAGGTTAGAATTTCCAGTTGGGGGTCTTCATTCTCCACTTGCGGTTGGCAGCGCGGCGCCGCAACCTGAAAGAGGCCCAAGCCAAACCTGCATCAAGCCTGCGACCTGTGCCGGAGCATCAGCCCCAAAGCAGGCCACACGCCCAGGTCATGCCAAGCTTCGGCTGCATCTCCTTGGCTCGCACGAGCAGGCTGCCATGCAGGTCCATGACTGGACGGGTTGTGACTGCGGCACTCAAAAATCGCCGTTAGGTGATATATAGTGTCATAAAACACTCAGAAGGCCACAAAGCAAATGCATGAAAGCCTTGTTGTGTTGAAGCCGTGATATCTAGAGCCAACCCAACCAAGCTTTATCCCTGACCGCCCCCAGTCAACCTGAGATTACAATGAGAATGAGGTGGGTTGCGTGGGTTCCCCTGCAATTCCTGCAAAAGCCTGCGCTCACATTAAGCCTCTTGGCTTCATTCTCACGTGGAACGCTGCCAAAACTCAAGCAGCTCCAAGCGACCCTTTCAGCCGGAGCGCGTACTTGTCCACCGCCACAATGCGCGGCGGGTCCAAGCCGGGCTGGATGAGTCTCAACGCCAGAACCTCGCGCCGCTTCGTTTCAGCGCAGGGAACCCTGAAACGAAGCCTATGAGACTATTGCTGATACTAACGATCCTCAGGATGAAGCATGATCAAGTTTGCACAAAACAAAGTGTGTGAATTACAGCTTGAACTGGCATATGATGCTTTTCTTTTCATTGCGGCTTACTTGTTTAAAAAAAAGAAGGAAAAACGGCAAAAGTCATGCAGGATACGTACACATATATCCAAAGAACTGGACTAGGGGGAAGAGACAGCATAGTACATAAGTTTGAAATCTGCTCCTAGGTCGCTATGCTGACTTGTTGAATTCGACATAGCTGTTCTTATTGTCTGTATGCTGCACTAAAAGCTTTTACATTACGATTTCGAACTGTGTTTTAACATCTTCTTGTCACTATTCATTTAACTGTAACTCTTTTACTACATCCACACTTCTCTTATCTTAATTTGATTTAGCATAGAAAGTAGCCTTCCTAAACCAAGATAATCAGATGTGTAACTCAAACCACTCTCACATATAGAAGGACAAGTATCGATAGAAAAACTTAAATGATGTAAGTTCTCAGATGTGTTATTACTGAAACATGTCTCATTTTATCTATACACATTGGCAAAACAAATGCTGCGAATGTTGCCACAATTGCAAGCTGTAGACGTGTAGCTCTCCCATCCGTGCCAAATGCTCCAGCCTGTGACAAAAACAAAGGAAAGTGTCTGCCAAGTACAAAAGCACACTTCCGAGCCTCAAACATTCTGCCAGCTTGCCAAGGACACAACAGCTACCTCTGAAGCGCACGCTCCCCTGCATCAAATTGAATTGCCTCTCAATCCCAGCTACAGGGTCAATTGGGCCAAAATTCGGCTTCTTCCCTCTTTGAGCCTTGCTTGCCTTTCATCGAGCATCAAATGAGGCCCATAGTTGCAGCTCTAACCCCCCCCCAAAGGGGTTCACCTCCCTCTCATGTCTTCAACCATCCGGCCGGCCTGGCTCCAGCCACCAGGCGCTGCGCACAAGTCCGCAACATTGCGAACCTCGGGGGTGGGGTGGGGGGAGGGCGGGTTTGGTCGGGCTCGAAATCCAACTCGCAACCAACCTAATTCAGCTTCACAAGCGGCCCAAAGTGAACTTTTAAGCTGGACACCGAAGCAAA
Organism: Effrenium voratum; assembly: GCA_963377175.1. NCBI lineage: Eukaryota > Dinophyceae > Suessiales > Symbiodiniaceae > Effrenium > Effrenium voratum. Next base: position 533,500 of record CAUJNA010003501.1, on the reverse strand, counting down.
TCAAGCCTGCCGTCTGGGAGAACACAACGCTACGCCCGCCAAGGACAATTGGTTCAATCACCAACCATCAGCCCTAGAAGGTGATGTTCAAAACACAACAGCCTGAGTACAGGGAGTTCACTTTGATGAGTCCGTGCACCATTGAACCATGCCTGGAGGTTGGCCATCTGCAATGCAAATCGGCGAGTGACAAAAGTACCCTCCATCTGAAGTGCCTGAGGCAAGAGCCCCGGAGAGCAGATTGAGCTCGTCGTCGATCCTTGCGCTGGGGGCTGTGAAGCATTGTGTGGTCATGGCCTGCGCTTGGTACATCCAAAACTCACACCAGACAAAAGTAGCAAAAAACTACACATGGCAGACGGACAGGTACATAGATAGACAGACAGATAGACAGACAGACACAGACAGATAGATATGATAGGATAGGATAGGATTAGATTAGATTAGACTAGATTTGGATTAGATGCGATTGATAGATAGATAGATAGATGGATGGATGGATAGATCGATAGATAGATAGATAGATTAGATAGACAGATAGCTAGATAGCTAATTAGATAGATAGACGGATAGATAGATAAATAGATAGCTAGATGGTTAGAGAAATTAGATAGACACATAGATAGATAGATAGATAGATAGATAGATAGATAGATAGATAGATAGATAGATAGATAGATAGATAGATAGATAGATAGATAGATAGATAGATAGATTAGATAGATAGATAGATAGATAGATAGATAGATAGATAGATAGATAGATAGATAGATAGATAGATAGATAGATAGATAGATAGATAGATAGATAGATAGATAGATAGAATAGAAAGAAAGAAAGATAGATAGATAGATAGATAGATAGATAGATATAGATAGATAGATAGATAGATAGACAGATAGATAGATAGACAGATAGACAGATATATAGATTGGATTGGATTGGAATAGATTAGATTTAGATTTAGATTAGATGAGATGGATTGACAGATAGAAAGATAGATACATAGAAAGATAGATACATAGATAGATTAGATAGGTAGGTAGGTAGGTAGGTAGTTAAATAATAGATAGATGGATAGATGGATAGATGGATAGATGGATGGATGGATGGATGGACGGACGGACGGACGGATGGATAATAGAAACATGAATAGAAAGACAAACAGATGGCTAGATAGCTTGATATATTGATTGGATGGATGGATGGATGGATGGAAGGAAGGAAGGAAGGAAGGAAGGAAGGAAGGAAGGAAGGAAGGAAGGAAGGAAGGAAGTAAGGAAGGAAGGAAGGAAGGAAGGATGGATGGATGGATGGATGGATGCATGGATGGATGGATGGCTTGGTACCTGGATTAGATTAGATTAGAGTAGATAGATGGATTAGATTGGATTCGATTAGTCTAGAATAGGTTTAATTAGATTTAGATTGATAGACAGCTGGATAAATAGATTCATAGATAAGGAAAGAAAAGAAAAGAAAGGAAAAGGTAGACAAAATAGATTTGATATTAAAGTAAGATGAGATAAAATAAGATCAACAATATATTGATTGATTGATTAATGTGTTTGCAACGGCTTCGTTCGGAGCTGGGGCAATCGGGTGCAATGAAAACACTCAGCGACAACTTAATTGACGTTTTTTGCCGGGGCATCCCTGAATTGACATGCAAAAAACCATCGCGCCCCTTTCTGCACAAACTTGTTTAAACGTCCCTTTTTAGGGAGCATTGCGCTTGAAACCTACAATGGCGCCGGAATGGCAAGCAATATTATAGAGACTCCGGGGCTAGTAGAATGCTGTTCATGTTTGAAATGGCGCGCCAAGATGCTCTGAAGGACAAAACATGCATCATTGCCATGCCTAAGGTCAAACATGGCGACTCACTGCTTATTGCTTGTTCATGCCTCTGGTCTCAGGATGTCTACGTTTGAATCAGCAAGACCACCTGCCAAAACTGGACATCCGAGCGACACTTCGGACTTGAAATGGTGCTCAGGTGCGTGCTGGAGCTCCAATGCCACTGACACCTAAAAATAGAGCTGCCCAATATTTGTTGAGTGGGCAGAGAGCTTGGCTGGTGCTAAGTTGGCGGATGTGCCCATCATTTCTGGCTAAGGGATCAAAAAAAATTAATTCAGGATCAAAATAAATTAAAGCTGTAGTAGTAGTAGTAGTAGCAGTAGTAGTAGTAGTAGTAGTGGTAGTTGTAGTAGTGATAGTAGTGGTAGTAGTAGTAGTAGTAGTAGTCGTAGTAGTAGTAAAGTAGTGAAAGTTAAATGGTAGTAGTAAGTAGTAGTAGTATAAGTAGTTAGTAGTAGTAAGTAGTAGTAGTAGTAGTAGTAGTAGTAGTAGTAGTAGTCGTAGTAGTAGTAGTAGTAGTAGTAATAGTAGTTGTAATAGTAGTGGTAGTAGTAGTAGTAGTTAGTAGTAGTAGTAGTAGTAGTAGTAGTAGTAGTAGTAGTAGTAGTAGTAGTAGTAGTAGTAGTAGTAGTAGTGGTAGTAGTAGTAGTAGTAGCAGTAGTAGTAGTAGTAGAAGAAGTAGTAGTAGGAGTAGTAGTAGTAGTAGTAGGTAGTAGTAGTAGTAGTAATAGTAGTAGTAGTAGTAGTAGCAGTAGTAATAGTAGTGGTAGTAGTAGTGGTAGTAGTAGTAGTAGTAAGTAGTAGTGGTAGTAGTAGTAGTAGTAGTAGTAGCAGTAGTAGTAGTAGTAGCAGCAGAAGTAGTAGTAGTAGTAGAAGTAGTAGTAGTAGTAGTATGTATGTATGTATGTATGTATGTATGTATGTGTGTGTATGTATGTATGTATGTATGTATGTATGTATGTATGTATGTATGTATGTATGTATGTATGTATGTATGTATGTATGTATGTATGTATGTAAGTATGTAGGTATGTATGTATGTATGTATGTATGTATGTATGTATGTATGTATGTATGTATGTATGTATGTATGTATGTATGCATGCATGTATGTATGTGTGTGTGTGCCTGTTTGCGTGTGCATTTATGTG
>CAUJNA010003501.1:510486-522986 GCA_963377175.1 Effrenium voratum | reverse complement strand
CACTTTGCAGTGCCATGTCCCAAGATGCCCCTCCCATGCATTCCAAGCAGCTAATACCTGCGACTTGTCCCAAACTGCAGAGGCAACTTTGCCTCAGCAGCAACCCGATTTTCGCACCACTGCGCGCGCAATTAGATCCTGCTACAATTCGGGGAACGGGGTCGAAAGTGGCCCGGAAATCATCCTCGAATTCAACCTACCATACACACACACACACATACACGCACGTCTTGCAACACAGTCAGAAATACTCGATTCGAGGCATAGCCAGCGCTTGAATCAAAGCAAGCGGCCGGCAAAAATGATGTAGGTAACCTGCCTTTGCTCTTTCCATACAGCCATCGCACGCCATCAACCAACCAACAACTGGCAACAGTGATTGTCAAGACCAAGTGTTCTTTTGCTTTTGCCTGGCTTGTCACCAAACCCATCAACAACTCAAAAAGAAAAGCAAAGAGACTTCTAGAAGGCAGGGAGGGAGCTTGTTAATCAGAAATGGGATTTGGCATCAGGAGGCGGGTCAAATGAAAGTCTTTTCTCCGTGACAATTGTATAGGAAGAGTCTGGAAGCCAAAGGCAACCAACAAGATCACGTGGGAGCAAAGCACACCGCAAGCCACGGCACTCCAGCGAGCAGGCTTTGCAGGCGGCGGCATATTGGGTGCCGCCTCCTCTAAGGGGAAGCCTGGCGCCAGGAGTGGCAACCCGCTTGGAGAGAGCGCACTTCGCTTGCATCTCCCCATGATGAAACGCCGGCTTGCTACGGCTCCTCAGCAACAGCCGAGCTTGCTGCGGCTCCTTGGGACAAGCTCAGCAAGCCACAGGCGTCCACACAAAAACCCGACCCTTTGAACCAACGTAAGCCGCCAGGAGCCCAGGCATGACCTCTGTGGCCTGTTCGAATCGCAAACTCGCCACGCCCGGCCTAACTCCTTCCACCTAGGCAGCCCTCCATCCAGCACTGCCACTGGGGCAGGGTGGCCGAAGGCGACCTTCAGGGTATACCTGGAAATGTCAAAATGCTGAGGACCAGGCCCAAAAGTATGACACCCTTCACGCTGGCAGAGTATGCTGTCAAGAATCAGCGGGCAGCCTAGACAGGGGCCTCTAACTCCACATTTCCCCAGGCAACCGAGTGCTGATGTGAGTTCACTTCAAGCTGACACGAGTGGCCTTTGGCAGCAAATGCAAGCCTTGCCTTCAGAAACCAGCACCCTGTCGTGCACAGATTCCTCTCTGGAGAAGGAACCCGCAAAACTAGCAAAAGGGTGTTGGGCCCAGGTTGACACATGTCAGGAAACATGGGCCAATCTGATATAACCCCTTCCCTTGCCAAACATCCTCCACAGGCGGGTGCAGTCACTTGCAGGGCACCAGAAGCGGGGCGAGGAAAACAAGCCCAGGCGATCATAGGCGACAACCCGGGTACCTGGCTTGCGATCTGCAAACTAAATTGGGCAGGGCAGTTTGCCGGGGCCAAAAGTATCGGTGAGCCGCTGGCGGTCCTCTTGCGTCGGAGTCCTTGCTCAAGCTAATGTTAACCCCGGATTAATAAACCCCTGGTTGACTAATAGGGGGGTGTGCCCTTTCAGTGGGGGTTCATCACTTTTGGAGGGAACACCCCCCTAATCGTGGGACAGGTCTATTAATCCTGGGTCAACATTACCGTTGAGCAGTGGTCAAAGTATGGCTGCCTTCTTTCAGGGAGTTCCCTAGTCCTCTTGGCGGTCGCTGCTCGACAGGTCGAAAGGAGAACCCAAGGAATGAAAACGCGTGCCAGCCATTCCTCTCACCCCTGGCGTGCGATAAACACAATGTGACCCTGGCATGGCCTCCAAGTTGCGCAACACCCTGCGGCTGAGGGTTCAACATAGTTAAGTCACGGCATGCACCAGGAGATGCCAAGGGACTTTTCAGGCTTGATCCAACCAAAACCAAGCCACATATGTGCAACTGCATCTGCTGCCGGCATTTGGTCAAATCTATTGCACCATGGAACAAGCCTCAGCTTGGGCACCACCTGTCGCTCTTGGAAAAGGAGGAAAATGGCAGTTCGGTATCAGTCCGATCATCCTCCAAGTCACTGTAATCGCTGTAATTCCGCGCAAAATGCCAAACGACACCATCCAAATCGCACTTGCTGAATGCTTTGGCATACGTTTGACGCCTCTTGCAAGCTCGCAAGGTTTGCCGCCCAACCCACCCCCCGCCAACGCGCGGCAAGAGTCGGCCTGGCTCTATGCCCAGTGCTGCCATGGCCGCACTGAACCGCTCCTCGTCCGGCAGCATGTGCGGCAGACCTGGGCTGGGTGGGATCCTTTGCCGTGGTTGGTGTGCGCAGGAGGTCCAGCCTGTGGAGGGGGAAGCGTGACCACCCCTCACTCGAGAACACAGGACTCCCGTCGGCTTCTGCGTTCTGCAGACATCATTGGCTCAGAACATGTCAGAACATTCCTGCCACACAAGCGTGCGCATCTCCAAAAGCATGATACATCATCGCCGAAAATGGCAATTTTTGCTCCGCCATCGTGTATGAACGTGCCATCATGGCACCATTTTGTTTGCCTATGGCCGTTTGCCCACTCCACACCGCGCGGCACAGGCAGCTTTTCGCTCGCACGGCCGCACGCGCGGCACAAAGCACCCAAGCACGACTCCTGCAGCTTTGCCTGCATCGGTGGAAGGCGCCAGCTGGCGGCGGAGTCACAGGCATCCACCAGCGCAGCCTGAGGGAGCAGCCCCTCTCAGGCCCTCAGCCCGCCCGGCTTGCGCTCACAGCGGGAAACAAACAAATCCCCCCAGCCACGTCATTTCCTTCTAACTGAAAATCCTTCAAGTCTTTCAATCCTATCCTAGTGCCAATGATTGATGAGAGCAACCATGTCTTCTCAGAATATTTTGGAGTCTCGAAAAGAAACAGGCCTGGCCCTACTACAACTCCCACAAGAAAGTTCAGACCAGTGCAAATCCAGACCATGAAAGCGCTTGGCAAGCCGTGCTTTTCCCCAGCCCCCTGCCTGCGCCACCACGCTCTCCGCAGCCAGCCCCTCCGCAACCTGCAGGCTCTGGCGCCACTGGCGCCCCACGGCGCAAACGGCCGCAGCGGCGCACGGGGCGTCGCAGCGCAGGCCGCGGCAGGCGAGGCCCGACACGATGGACAGGGCCCGGCGCCAATACCTACGAGGTCGTGAAGGGTCGGGCCACGGGCCTGGCAACCTCTCTTCGCGTTTTGTCTCCTGTGTTGTTGGCAACCGAACTGGGCAGCAGGAGAAATGCACACAAGACACCAACCTCCGCACCCCGGTTCCGGGCCTGATTTTGGCGCAAGCCTTCAGGGACCCAGATGCGCCGTGCAGGCCTGGCCCGCGCCCTGCCAGGCGCAGCGCTTGCTGTGCCTCGCTGGCCTTGGCACAGCTGCCAACTGCCGCGCCCACCGCTGCGGCAATGGGCCGGGCTGGCAGGAGCGCCACCGCTGGCCGCCTGTGGCACTCACTGCACGGCGAGCGAAAACTCGCAGCCAGTTGATGCGCAATGCGTCCAAACATGTCAGGTGTTGATTCCCGATCATAGATGTGTCTCAAGATTAAGGACTTGTCCAGGTGGTGAGGGGTCCTTTTGGTTCCTTCTTGGAGCCATCCAAAAAGGGTCCGCCATGTTGAGACAGACCCTCATCTTGGTGGGTCAAGGCTCCCGACTTTTGACGAACTCTTAGCCATGTCTCAGAATGGATTGGAAAGTCTAACTGCTTCACGGGAATTGGCATACTGCCACGCCGCGCCGTTCAACTCAAGCATGGTGCTCAAGCATGAAGCATTGCTGGGAAGAGCCCGCTGACAATTCCCTCCATGCAACGAAGCAAATGAACAAAAATTGTCTCACCCCTTTTTGCTGCCAATCTGGTGCATGAAAAACTGGTCCTGACCACAGCCGCTGAACAAAGCACGCTGACACCTCAAGCAAAACTCCAACACAAAACATAACAACCCAACCAAAGCTTCGCGTCGTGTGTCAACAGATTTGGCACCCAATGACACGTGGTCCGTTTGCAGCATACGCGACTCGTCTTGCTCTCGATTCCACCAGCTGGCCATCCAAAAATACCAAAAGAACATTTAAAAAAGAAGGCTTCTCTCCGGGCCACCACTGCGTGGCCGTGTCGCAGGCGCTGATGGCCCCGCTGATGGCCACCGCGTTAGGCCGGGCCCCCAGCAGCCGCAGCGCCTCTTGCCAGCGCCCCACCCGCCCGCACGCGCCCAGCGCCGCGCCCGCCACGGCGGCGTCGCCCTCCAGCCGCCGGGCCTGGAGACGCCGATTGCCGCTTATGCCGCCTAGAGGCAGGGACTTCTTGACAATCCAAACAGCAAAAATTATGTGGCAACGTGTCTGTGAATCAACCTTAACGATTTGCGCATCGGCCATTCAAAAGGAAGCCTCAATGAGGGTAGCGCGGGTTGTTTCGTGAGTTGTTGCACCGGTGTTTCGTTGTGGCCGGCACGCCGAGTATTCTTTGTAAGGATAGGCGCTTCAAGATGTTCGGAAAACGGGGGCTCCTGCATGCGTACCTCGCAACTGTGACAGACATGGTCATTCTGCGGGTAGCGAGTAGTTTATGAGGGACATCTAGCTTGCGCTACCAAAAAAAATGGCTCTCTGCGCCGGGTGTTATCATTGAGGGGCAGTAGGCTTGCTAGCCCTAGTTATCCTTTACTCCAAGCATTCCCAATCCCACAACGACAGACAGGTTCACTACGAACACTGACAAACAAATTCCGTAAGTCGGATATGCCGCGTAACATGGGTTGTTCAATACACAAAAAAACTTTGCACATGTCTGCATTCCTAAGTGGAAAGACTGCCTTTCATTGGAAGACAGCCGGGGAAGCTGCGAGCTAGATAAGAGGAAGCAAAGTGGAGCCATTTTGCCTTTTCACTTCTTGGATGCTGCGACTGTTCAGCTGCTCGAGTTTTCGACTTTGCGACAAAAATGTGGCACCAAAAATTCCACATTGCGGCGGTATGGCTACCAGCTGTAACATGGTGGCTTGCCAGGCTTGCCATCTGTGTTGGCCAAGTGCCCGCTGGCAAATTGGACTTTTTTAAGCCAGCCCCACGGAAAATCGAAGGGAACTGTAGGAGACCTGAAAGGGTTAGTTTGGTGCCCCTTAAAATGAGGTACATGAGGTACCAACCCCTGATTGTGAAAAGTCCGATTTTGCCCTCCAAAAACAAAGCCGAGCGCCTCAAGTGCCGCCAGGAATTGCACGGCCTCCACCCACCGCAGGCCGCACACCGCGGCGCCGGAGGTGGCGGCGTCCGGCTGCAGCTGAAGTGCTCCCTCGGGGCAGCCGGGGGGGGGGGGGGGGGGGCTGCAGGATTTTGCCGAGCGCCCACAAACAACAACAAGGTAACCCACATCAGGCTTCAACACACCGAGCGTCACTCTACACCATGGTTTCGTGGGCGAGGTAACTCTACATGGTGAGGCTCTAATGGTCAGATTGTGATTGGGCAGAGAGATTGGCCAGGTGCTAATGGCCGACTTAGAACATCATACTGAAACCTTCCTGCCAGGAAAAGCGAAAAGCGCAAACATTGCCAGCTCAGCTTGGCAACCAAGCAAATGCATTGACACGAGACATGGTATGATCCGACTTTCCACTTTAGAACCCCCATCCATGGCAGCCGCAGGGGCAACTGAGCAGGAAAAATACATGGTCTGCCTCTCAATGAGATTCACTGAGCTCATGGAAGCTCACAAACTCAAGCGGCCCAAATTCTGAGCAATGGCCAAAAGGGGCCCAAGCGATCTATGTGCATGATTTTCGGGTCCAAGCGGCCATGTGTTCGAGCAGCTGCGCCACTTCCTGCCATCTGCCGTGCTTGCCGCATACGTCCACCGCCACGCCGAAGGTGACCGCGTCCGGCAGAAGGCCCGCGGACGTGAAGGCGCCAAACTGCACCATGCGCCGCCACGTCACTCCGCCCGCAGCGTTGAAGGCGGCGACCTGGACCTCACATGGTGACACCAGGCAGGGAGCCCAACTCACAAAATCCTTACGAGAAAGAGATACCCTGCCCACCCTGCCCACAAGACCACTCTCTGTGGAGGCTCCACTGAAACAACCAAGAACGGCGTGGCTGCCACCAGCTTTTGGGCCTGACCACCACGCCTGCAGGCACGCCCTCCCGAGTTGCACCAAGAGGTCCTGTGCTGCAGACCAGCGGGCGCTAATGGCGCTAATGGCGCTGGTGTAGGCGATGAAATCCGCAGAAATCCCCAGCACCTGCATAGCCCGAAAGAAGCCTCAGCAGCTTCTGAAGCCCTACCCACTCCCCCCGGCTGGAATCACGGCACTCACCATCAAATCGAAAGCTGGCAGTTCTGCAAAGCGGCACAGGCCCTGCCGCCATGTCTGGCAGGTCTTGATGCTCTTGCTGAAAGTGACCACGTTCCTGGGTCGCACAGGCTTCGACAAACCCGCTATGGCCATGAGCCCTTCAGCCTATGTAAATGATTGGTTGGTCGTTAGAAAAAGCCCGTGTCAAGCAGCTCGGCCCATTTGTCATGGCATTCACAGCCACTCAGCCCCCTAGTGGGGGAGTGGACTGGGGAGAGCACTAAGCTGAACTCGTTCTGTCCCGCCCCCCTGGCCCCTTACAAGCTGAATAGATTGCTTGCAGGCTCGCGCCTCTGCGAGCGAAACCCAGTATTGCAGAGGAGGCTAGCCATTCTCCGGCCCAGGGTCATTTGTCCTTTTTGAGAGCCTGGGTGCCAGGCCAGCTAAAGCCAGCAACAAACATTCGCTCGGCTCCAAGGGCTGGCTTCATGAAAACATGCTAAATGAGTATTGGTTTTGCTGCAGAACTTCCTCAGAGTGTCAAAATATGTTCTCCAATGCAATGCTGACCCGCCACGCTCAAGTTCATAGCCCATACATTTCAGGGACAAGCATCATCCAAAGAAGCAGGATTTCTGCACTTTGGGCTCAACAACGAAGCTCTAATCACCAGAAAGGCATGGAAGTCCCACACCTTGCAGCTCAGCATCAATTGCAGCCTATGTCCAACTGCCCCTCCGCTCCAACCTCGGCTACAAGAACCCGCATGGCAGTGAAGCAAGTCCCGCCAGGCTCAAAAAGCACATGGACGCTTAGCACGGGTTCCCCGCAGTATCGTCTGTGATCACAGTGATCAAGTATCTGTATTGCTTCATACTTGTTGAGAAGCATTGTTGTATTGACGTCTTATCTCCGAGTTCTGTGATTCTGTCGGGTATTCCCTTAGTGTTCGAGCAGTATATATCATAACATGATTCCCTTTTTATTGATTTGTCATCAGTGTTAGAACTGCCTCAAAGTGCTTAGTTCTACTTGGTATGTTGTTAAGTATCGCTTAAGTATTCGCTCAAATGTTTATTCTTGCTGAGTAGTGTGTCCCTTTCTCACTTGCTAGTGCTTTGGAGGGTCCACACATCTGCCTTCGGACTGACTGTGGCCCGTGTCAATACTCCAACGCCTTGAGTGCAAACCCTGACACCTAATCGCCAAGGGACACGCTGCGATTGGGCCCATGGGCCCCCATCGCGCAGTGATGGCATGCCAGCGGCCGGCTTTTTGCGGCACCGGCAGTTCGCCACTCGGCTGCTTAGCGGGTAGATGCTCGAGCCGAAGACTTTAACAGGGCGTGTGGTCGGTCATTGGCTCGGCGAAGCGTCGCTGCGAACATGGGTTCCATACAGAAGGGGTCTGCCTAATGCTCACCCCGACGGGTCTCAAACATCTCTTCGTCCAGTGCGTCCACCAAATCACCCGAAAACCAGCATCGGTTGGTTGGGTCCCGCGCTTGAGTCCGCCGCCACCCCGTCGATGTCGAAGAATTGAGCCCCCGGCAGGCGGGGCCCCTTGGTGTACTCTGCCTGGGCAAACCTAAAGCCGCATATAGGGACTTCATGTCCAACTCATGGCCCAAGAAAGAAAGCCATTGAATCGGAACCGGCTCCGGTTTCGCCCCGTGGGGTGCGATATAGAGACGCAATCATCACAAGGCGAGCTCCGCAGATATCATCGCAGGACGTGAGAATACTTAGATGGGTGGCAATGGGTGGAGAGGCCCGATGCCCATATAAGACCACCCTCCTGCCTGCGGGCTGGAGCCCTCTGGAGCTGCGAAAGGGGAATTTGGAAGGTACCTCAGGTGCCAGCGGAACTGCAAACAACTCCATGCCGAAAAGAAACACGTAGCCAGGAAACTGTGGCCTGTTGCATGTCTGCGAACGGTGGCTGCCGGATGTTGGCCAAACGGCTAGCGGGCTTGGCACTTGCAGCCACAACATCCAGAATGTCCTTCCAACAAGAACGGGCCACCCCGGAACGTCTGGGTCAACTCGCATGCAGCGGGAAATCGATCTAGATGCGAGCCAACACGCCCACGGCACCGATGGCCTGAGGCACTGGGTGATCTGCTGGGTCCCTCGCCAGGTGGCTTCCACGATCTTCAGCGGCCCCGAAGGCGCGTCCAACTCTGCCTTGAGCCATTCCTGAGAGCTGGGGGAGACGTAAGAAACCCGCCTTCGCGCCCAGAAGGGTGAACTGTTACACGGCCACGTATCCCACGCCCTGAAAAGTCCAAACCTTTTGGTTGCCACTGAAAACCTCTTCTCAACCACGTTGGAATGCCAGAACATCTTTGGTGCCACAGCCTTGGATTTAGGAGCAAGCATGATTGTGTCCGTTGCCATTGATTGGAACATCAGCCTACAACTCATACAAACAACGATGCCAGGCAGGCTGGCATCAAACACGCGTACTGCCAATGCACAAGAACTTCTGTGAAAGCACTTCAAAAAGGCAAAAGGTAGATTCAGGTTGGCTGACCATATCCATATATATATATATATATGTGTGTGTGTGTGCGCGTGTGTGTATAGATGCATACATACGTGTATATCTACAAGTAGATATATATATATATATATGTACATATGTATAGAGAGAGAGAGATGTGTGTGTGTGTGTGTGCGTGTCTGTGTGCGTGTCTGTGTGTGTGTCTGTGTTTGTTCCATACTGTTCTACTTAACTTACACTGCACAACACAAGAAGCAAGACGTAGAGCTGCTTGCTGGTGGAAATCCATGCTACCACCCACACACGACCGCAGCCCCATGCCGCTAGAGCTGCGCAGGAGACGAGGCCGCTCTCCATCGCGCCTGGGCAATGTGGGCGCGGCGTGTCATTGTCCTGAAACGGGTAAAAGTGTGGCTGCCCGCACTTGAAAAGAAAAGGCTCGTGAGTGATGCGCCGCTCGCGCTGTATGGGGTTGCGGGTTTGATTCCTCTCTGGCCGGCGCCTTGGCCTGACCCTCAAGGTCCATTGCAGTCGGAAAATGCTTCTAAGATCAAGGGCAGACTATGCGCATGTTCGGCGAATTCATCTTGGAAGCCTCTTTTTCCGACTGCAGTGCACACTGGGAAGAGTCAGACAGACATGGTCAGGCTCAACCTGAGACCCCTGGCCCTAAATGAAGAATCCTCTCCTTGTTTAACTGGATTGCATTTGTCGAATCACAACTTTGACCTTGTTTAACTCCTGGTTTAGCCCGGTTTAGTTCTTAAGTCAAATTTGACCTTGGATGTGTCAAATCAAAACTGTAACTGTTACCTTGTCTAGCTGGAGTGACCGTTTTAACTCGATTGGATTTGTCGAAAAGGGGGCGGCGGTAGCAGTGGCAGCCTCCACAATAAGTACGCTCACACGAAGGCCACAAGCCCAATGAGGGAGAACTCAGCACAAAATCCAAAATCAGTTTACACGCCAAGCATTAGCTGTCATGTCCAGGTTTCCGTGCACGATCTCCGGGCGCTGAAGGCCAAACCGCGGCGAGCCTGTCTCAAGAGACGCAAGGCCAAACCTGTCAAGACGACCTCCCCATTGATGTAACTCCATAGAAAATGCCCTTGGCCTTTCTTGCCGCAAGTGGGCGAGCCCCAGTGCCAGTGATATGTTGGTAAGGCTTTGGCAATGAAAACGGCCTTCCCAGCTGGACAAACAACGAGTCAACATGCCCTTCACGCTGGCATTCTCCAAGTGACACGGCTGGCAAAGCTTGAGAAACTGGAGGGGCCCCCAACAGCTTCTGCGATCTTCTGTGCCCTTTGGCCTCGCAAATTCCCTTCGCAGGAGCTGAAGGACCGCCTGCGAGCCCCGCTTCGCCCCACAGCTCCCACCTGGCCGAAGATCTGGAGGCGAAGCCCGGCGCCGGCAAAGCACGCGCTGGCCGCCTCAGCGTGCCCCGACAAATGGCACCAGCGCGCCATTTGCCCCTTGACCATGCCCAAAATCCAGATGTCACCTGGACATGGTACTTTCTCGGGGTGCACAGCATCTGTATGCATTTGTTTTATGATTTCTTGAATCGAAATACGGAAAGAAACCAGCGTTTGCCAGGGAGCTTCGCTATGTAGGCTTCGCTATGTGCCCGGTATCAAGCGGCCCGCGTAACCACGTAAAGTGAGCAAACCTTGTCAAAGCAGGCTCAATTGGGTTCGTGCCAAGTGCAAACTCCACCCAGGGCCTGCCTTGACACTATCGAACCTGACAATCCATCCAGGGGTGTGGGCATAAACCGTCAAGGGAAGAAAGCAAAGCATGCGGAAAGTGATGCCTTTTGGACAATCTGAAGAATCCCAGCAGAAAGAAAAAAAAGAAGATGGGAATTGCAAGTTGGTGTATTTCATATCTGCAGACTGCCCACAGGAGCTGCGCCAAAAGGCCGCCGAACTGCGCGGATGGGCAGCGGCCTTGCTTGGAGCGGCTCTCCGGGGGAGTGACTTGCAACGCCAAGGAGGTCTCTTCTTTGAGGCCCTTTTTGGGTGTCGTTTGGACATGTTTGGACACCATAGGGATACTACCAAAAATGGTAGCGTCCCCTTTTGGAGACAGAGACCCTGCTAGCTTTGACATGTCTTGGAATGGAATAAAAATACGGCACGCCTGAAATAACCCAGAATGGCCAGTCAAACACGAGTACAAAGGCGAAACAACATGGTCCTGAGCCGCGCTGCGTCCGTTTAAAGCATTGCGGAGCCACATCATGAGGCTGCTTAGGCATGTTTTGAGTCAAACCGTTCGCCCTGTTCGACTGGGGTCTGCACAGGACAGCTGCTGCGCGCCCGCTGGGCACCAGCATGGCCCCGCGTGTGAAGCTGAAAGCGGCGGACAAATGGCAAAGGCTCCGAATCACAGCGTGCAACATGCCCTTTTGGCGCGCAAGAATCCGCAAGTGCCATCATCGTTCAATTTATTGTCCGAAATCACGTCTGACTTCCTGCCATGTGCAGCTGCCAGGCCCCCATCCTCATCCAAGATAACTCTCATTTGCAAGATGGCAACAGGCTTGTGCAAATGAGGCCCCGCAAGCTACCCACCCGACAAAACCTTTGCCCAACACCCGTACAACCTTATAAACCCATCGAGCAACATTTCCTACCCGTGGTCTTGTTCGTTACTCCATCTTGCTGAATCTTGCAGCACGGGGCAAACAAGCAACCGTTGAAGCAGCGGTTCTGGTCCCAACATGTCCCAACGCTTCTCGGCGAACCCCCCCTGACGTGTCTTGATAACTGCCTGAAGTCTCTGGTAGCAGGGTGTCTGAGTGCAAGCGAGCTCGAAGAGAGCCCATATTTTGTCAAATTCACGTGGCAATCGGTCCCAAAGACTTCCCAAGGCTTGCTCAACTGCCTTATGAAATTGACTCAAGGGGGACAGCTGCCAGCCGCAAAGATTGAAAGGACTCCACAAGCTTCCGCACAAGGCTTTGGACCACCAGTCAGCCACCGAAAGACCTTTTCTCCACCTGGTTCTCCTGCGCTTTGCCTTCCAAGTCTATTAGTTTGGAGACCCCACGTCTGACAGCCCCGAGCTATTCCTCACTTGGCTTTGACCGAATCCTCGGGCACCGATTCGCAGTAGCTCTTCCGGATGCCAAACCTAAGCTCAGACTCGCAGGTTGGCTTCCAGGTGGCGCGCAGCTTTTGCGGCTGTGTCCGTGTCGGGTGTGAGCGTCGCAATCGACCGCCCTCCGAGGCTTTAGAGTGATAGGCGAAATGTTTAACGTTCATAGGGCATCCCTCCTGGCAGAAAGGTGGGAGCAAACGTAGGTTCAGCCCCCAAGGCCCTGATGACGCCGGGGACCACCTCCCTGGCTCCGGAGTTCAATGTTTGCCAAGAGGAAAGGCAACTGTTGACATGCAAACGGGCGATCCAGGAATAGTTCATTGCCTGCATTTGCCGCAATCTCAGCTGCCGGCCCGGCAACGAATACCGCCCCCATCAGCAAAGCACAGAACCTGTGTGGTTCGGAGCTGAGATGCCACCCCTGTGAATGCCACAATCCAGGCTATGCAACCTCGACAAGTGGGAGGGGTATTGGAATAGATGGAGTGCCATGCATTGCCTGTCCTCAAAGACCAAGTAGAATACTCAGGGTGCAAACGCAACACTCCC
>CAUJNA010003501.1:435486-502986 GCA_963377175.1 Effrenium voratum | reverse complement strand
CCCTCATCCCCAACCCATGCGCATGGAACGCCACGCCGAACCGCCTGCGCAAAGGGGAGACCTTGTCAGCAACCAAAGTAGAGATCGAGGCACCACACCTGAGGTGTGTGCGACATTCACTAGCAGTGACCAGGCGAAGATACGCAACAGGGAATCCACTCGGAGCAAACACAGTCTCAGCCAAGGCGTGTGAAAGGCAGAAAGGCACCAAAATGTCACACCTTGGGTAAGTCTTACCACATGTACTGCCTGTGTCTGATTTGCTTCTTGTGATCGACGGTGAACTCGATCAGCTCCGTTTCCCCATGTTCCGCCCGTGCGTCCCGTGGTTCTCCCGTGCAATCTGTAAACAGCCCCATACCACCACAACCGAGGCCCTCACAAACAAACACACACACACACAGAATGGCGTATGCATTGGCCAAGTCCTTTGCGTGTCTGCTACACCTGTGACACCTTTTGTACTTCTTTCATTGCAGCTGCCCCTCGGCCAAAGAACCATCCGCGACTCAAAGGCCTCTGTGTTGTTGCAGCATCAGGCTTTGAAAGGGGGGCCTGGTTGCAAGTTGCGGCGGAGTGTTAAACACCTTTAATGAAGTCCTGGGTGTAAGCTGGCATCGACTGGATGAGGCCCTGCTCGCCACATGATCACATACCCAGCACGCATGGATGAGGAAACTAGTGGCACAGTAAGTGTGAAGAATGGACACCCGAGGAAGGGGTCGGGACATGCGGTGCCGCCCAAGAAAATCGTGGAAGCAAATGCCAAAGCTAAAGCGCTTGAGAGTCTCCAAAATGCACACTCCAAGATCGGGCAGGTTCCCCGGTCAAGAAAACAAGCCAGTCTCCCTCCATGCATGTGCTGCAACATCGTACGCCTAGGTGCTAGAATCAGCCCTCTCACTTCAAACAAGCCCACAAGTGTGGTGCGCGCCTTTCGCTTTTCACGGACCGCCTTTTGGCGCTCGCAGCTCCCAATGCTCTTTTGCCCGCTTGCGAGAAATCGTGCACCTCTCGCCATCCTGGCGCTCTCCAGAGCGAAGCTAGTGCCTTACGAAACATGTGCCTACCTTTCCACCTCTCTTACTGCTCAAACATCTTCCCACAATACACACCGTTCCTCCAAGAAGCAAACATGCTGAAAAGTCCTCCGGCAAGCTGCTCTTCCGAGGTAAGTTTGCGCGCTTTACTCTCAAACAATGACCTCAAGCAGCCGCCGTTGTGCATGAAAGGATGCTGAACGCACCTCACATGCCTGTCCCCAAAACCGACCCAAACAAACAGAATGCAAACACGTTGATCGGCCCAAACACGTCACAGAGCCAGAGGTGGCCAACATCAGCTTCGCACGACAGCTCTTGATCTTCTCTGGGGGTGTGCTGCTGGCTTCAAGATTTTTGGTGGACCCAAAAACACGAATCTGCACGTGTGCAAAGCAAGCGCTGTAGAAACCCCTGTCCCCACAGCTGGCCTGCGCGCAGTCCAGCGCCAGCCGCAACGACACCAGGGTCTGGCCAGCTGGCCAGATCGGGCAATGGTTTCAAGCTCGTTGCGTTGCGCTTGGTGGGACTAACAGGCGGGTTGGCTTCGTAAGGCCAGAGGCTGCATATCTTTTAGCTTCGCCTGTGCCCTTGCACATGCGGCTGAAGATCCGATTGCAGGTGGCTCCCAAAAGCCTGCTGCCTTCCAAACGCAAGCTGCGCTCACAGGCCCCATTTGGGGTTTCCTACAACTAGAGTTGTGCCCCCACCAACTGGCGCCAGCTGCGGTTCACGCCTCTCAAGAAGTATGGCACTGGAGCTGCCTCGTGGAGCACGCATAGCATCCAGGACTCGGGATCCGGATGGGCCAAGGCGTGCCGCAAGCAGTCTCGAGCTCGGGGGTGCTCCTCAAAACCAGCTGATTCTGCAGCTGGTCTAAGCACATGACACCTTCCAGTCTGCGGCCATATCAGTAGCGCGTTGCAGGGAGACCCAAGCCCCTCAAGTGCAAAAATGCGCCCGGAAAACTCTACACACTCTTGCCGACGCATGCGTCCGAGGCGCCGAGGTGAGAACACCCAGCTGACGTTGCGTCCCTTGGCGGGCCGGATCGCCGTGGCAGCGTTGTCACCTCACGGGTCCTCGGCTTCTCCGTGCCGCAAGCCAAATCACATGCCCAGCTTTCGGTTTCCCACCCATGGCCCGATTCACAAACACAGGAAGCACAGGCCCTCTTGCCCTTACTCAAGCCATGGCTCCCAAAAGCGGCTGTCCAGCTCCTCCAGCGAGGTGCCCCTTGGCTCTTCGCGAATCACGCCTGCCAGGCATCCCCATGCAAAAAGTCTGGAAGGAATCGGCTTCCCGGGCGTTTCCACCCCGTTCAATGACAAAGTGTTTCAATTGACACTAAACCGAGTTCTATGGAAGATTGAGAAACAGCAATGCACCCTAGACCCTGGATATATACACATACAAACAAATGTCTGTTTTGATATACATACTCATGCGCACATGTGTGTGGATGCCTACGTTTTTTGTTTGTTCTGCTCGGGTTTGCCATCACCCCGTTTTCATGCATTGACTCAAACAATCATTCATCCATCATGTCATTGGTTTGTTCATGTGTGTGTCCATTCGTTCATTCATAACATATCAGCGCAGCCGCTTGTGAATTTGTTGCTTAAACTCAATCGCTTTTTATCTAGCTAGCATGCCACCGAACTGCGTACCCGACTTGCTATCTATCTACCTATCTACCTGTCTAATCTGTCCTACACTTAGTTCTCTGCCAGTCTAGCAGTTCATCCACCCAACACAATGCATGTCAGATACATCTAACCGTCAATCCACCCTACTCGCACTTAATCTACTTTAATCTCGCCTAATCTAAATTATATGTCGGACTATCTATCTACCCACCCATCTATCCATCCATTCATCCATATCAATTGACTATCTATCTATCTATCTATCTATCTATCTATCTATCTATTTAATCTAGTATGTCTAAAGGTCCTGTCTATCCATCTGCACATCTGTCTGCCCGTTTGTGCTTCGACCCAATCTACCTATCCGCCTATCTACGTATCGACCAGTCCACCACCGCCACGTACCCATCTATGTCTCTCTATCTATCGATCTATTCCACGCACCCGCCTATCCATCTATCCAGCCTTCTATCGACCTATCTACGTATCTTGTCTTACCGTATCCTACACTCTCCATCAATCTGTTCAACTACCACCTACCAACCAACCTACCCACCTACCTACCTATCTCTCCGTCCATCTGTCTATATTTCTATCTCTCTCTGTCTCTCTGTCTCTCTGTCTCTCTTTCTCTCTTTCTCTCTTTCTCTCTTTCTCCAATTCCGGCAATGGCGGTCCATCCCGCCGGCGCGCCAAAGTCCCGAAGCAAAACTGAAGTCACTTGGTGGGAAGCCAATCGCATTTTATCAACGTTGGATCACACTCGCTCGGCATTCCCAACTCAACTGCTAAGTCTTCCCAGACAGCTGCCGTGTCTATCTTACTATCTATCTATCTGTCTACCTATCTATCTATCTGTCTATCTATCTATCTGCCTACCTTTCTATCTATCCATCTATCTGCCTGTCTGTCTGTCTGTCTCTGTCTGTCTGTCTGTCTGTCTGTCTGTCTGTCCGTCTGGCTATGTGTTGATATACATATATATATATATACTTGATCTTTCTCTTTCTCTTTCCGTTTCTTTCCCTCTCTCTCTCTCTCTCTCTCTGTTTCTGCTTCGGCCAAAGGCACCTATGTATGAATGGGTTAGTAGATTAATGACTAAGTTAAAGTTAATATTGATAGGTTCAGGCTTGATAGATAGATAGAAAGGTTAGATATGTGTATATGAGCCACGGTCAAAAGTTGCGTGGCTCCGATAAGACGCGCAGAACTCTGTAAAACGATGGGGCCCTGCCAAAAACGATAACTACATAAAGAGTAGTTTTGGTGGTAGCTCAAGAGGGAGAGACACAGAGAAGAGAAAGAGAAAGAGAAACAGACGGAGCGGAGAGAGCGAGCGAGAGAGAGAGAGAGAGCGAAAGAGATAGTACGAGAGAGAACAAGAGAGAACAAGAGAGAACAACAAACCGCTCCAGAGAGTACGACGGCAACCAGCGTCGGTCGATTTATTTTCACCGCACTGCCTCAAGTGGGTGGGATCGTACCTGTTGGTCGATCTGTTTCAATCTCTGGAGTCGGTGTGCGTGTCTCTCAGACACCACTGACTCGAAAGTAAAGTACAACAAAATAAAAGGTAAGCAAATGCAAGTGCATGCAAACCCAAAATGTTGTACAGCAGAGTTTCGAAGAGGGAGTGGACGTTCTCCCGTCCTCTCACTCGATGCTATAAATGCAGACCGACAGGTACTGAGGGCATGCAGTGAAAACTGGTGAGGGTGGGTGGGAAAGAAAAATTTGGCTAATTCGCCAAAATGGCGAACGGAGCATGAATCAAGCAGTGTCATCCTGCAGGCACTCAAGGTTCGAATCTGAGTGTGATTCAAATGCCTTCCGCTATCGGTTGTTACTTTTAACACAAGTGTTAACCGCAACAACAAACCGCTCCAGAGAGTACGACGGCAACCAGCGTCGGTCGATTTATTTTCACCGCACTGCCTCAAGTGGGTGGGATCGTACCTGTTGGTCGATCTGTTTCAATCTCTGGAGTCGGTGTGCGTGTCTCTCAGACACCACTGACTCGAAAGTAAAGTACAACAAAATAAAAGGTAAGCAAATGCAAGTGCATGCAAACCCAAAATGTTGTACAGCAGAGTTTCGAAGAGGGAGTGGACGTTCTCCCGTCGTAGGTCAACTCCCGTCGAAGGTGAAGCCGAAGGCGAACGACCTAGACAAAAGGCACGTTGAAGGCATCCTTACATCGATCAAGTCTCCTTACTGTGGACAAGATTCTCACGGGACGTGGAAGTCAAGTCGGGTTCAGGAGGAATGATTCCTGTGGAACTGTTGGAGTTCCTTTATGTCGTCAAATCCGACGGCATGGGCGAACTCAATATCGCCAATGATTTTGCACGTTCGTTTATGTAGAGCGTGCATGGGGGGTTCCAGAATCTGCCAGTGGTGCTTCGAGGCGAGAGACATGTCATGTCGACTGAAGGGGTCGGCTATATTAGCATGTGTGGGCACACGGGCAATATGCAACTGCAATTGCTGTCGGTTGTGCCATGTCCAATGTGCACCGAGCAGGCAGTTTAGTGGTTGGTGTTTCCCAACTCCCCGTCTGATGGCGTGTTTGGCCGCCTCGTTGTCGCACAACTGGAGGTATGTGTCAGTGATCCATGGTCGAAAGATCACAGGAGCGATCAACGCGGCCCATGCCTCGAGGAAATAAATGGCGTTGGTGCCAGTACTCACTTGTTGGAGTAAGTTAGGGGGTAGTGCGCCCGAGACCACGCGGGTCCTTTGTGCCTGTGGGCTGAACAGCACCGCTGCCCATCCGTTGTCGTGCGACCAATCGGGTGGCAGACAATCCTGATCCCCTGCGTCCTTGACACGCCAGACCGTCTCGCCCTGCCGGCAGAACGCGTCGGTGTATATGATTGAAAGGTCTCTGGGCCTGGTGGACAGTGGGACGCTGCGGGGTGAGCTATGTTGCAGGATATTCAGGAGGCACAGAATGGCAGCTCGAGTTGGTTTGTCGA
The DNA here is from genome assembly GCA_963377175.1 of Effrenium voratum. Classification (NCBI taxonomy): domain Eukaryota; class Dinophyceae; order Suessiales; family Symbiodiniaceae; genus Effrenium; species Effrenium voratum. The sequence goes on along the minus strand of CAUJNA010003501.1, from coordinate 497,316 downwards.
TCCGGTCGGAAGTGCTGTGTGCTTTGTGGTATAGGGCGGCTAACGCCGATCGCCCTACTCGACCGAACAGGTGTCCGGTGACAAAGTTGCACTTGCCGGCAGTGCGTCGGGCGGTGTCGTTCGACATACCTCCCTGTTCGAGACACTGAGACAGGGTGTGTGACAGTGTACGGACTCGGTCTGGGCACGGTCGAAGGGTTGCGTGTGTTGCCGACAGGTCGACATAAACCCCTTGTATTTTGTGAGAGGGCGCCGGTGGTTGTTCCTTGGATGTCTTCATATGAAATCCAAGTAGTGAGTTGAGCTTGCTGAATGAGGAGAAGGAACTGGTCGCGATGTGACTGGGTTGTATGGCCCCGTAGTCGTCAACGTAGTGCAGGGCAGGTGTGAGTGTTAGTACGCGGGCGAGTGCTGTGAGTGCATCGCCGAAGCGGTTGTAGCCCCAGACGCTGGCAGCGGAGCCGAACAGGAGCACGTGGTGGTGCCAGAGAGTTGGGCCGTCGGGTGTGATGAGTAGCACGTATGCTACCTCCGGTTGTGCGAGGGGCAGTTGACGGTAGGCGCCGTCGTGGTCGTGTCCCCACACATGTAGCGGGTGTGCGTCGTCGTGATATTGTCTCGCACATTGGATGTAGTGGTCGGGTGTGTGATGGTAGGGTTGATCGTGCATAGAGCACGTCTGGTTGTGGCCGCTGCGGCGCCAGTCTTCTCCTCTCCGGACTTTGGGTTTTCCGTCCGATCCGGTCTGTTGTATGCTGAATGCGACTGCCACAATGGGATCGCGATGTGGGATAGGAAGGAGCCGGCTGGTGTGGGGGAAAAGGTGCAGGGGTACTGTGCGAGAGGTCCAATGAGTCGGTGCCTCGAAGGGGCCGGCCATACGTCCCTGGGCCACTTCCCCCGCGATTTCGGTGGCCATAAGAGTCCAGTGGTCGTCGATCTTGTGTTGTTGTAATTTGCGCTGGATGTAGGCTTTGTTGAATGACCTGAGTTCTGCAAGGTCACATGGGTCCAGGTATTTGTGGTCGTGGCGAATGTGCCAATTGACTCCGGGTCGCAGAGGCCCCAGGAGGTCGAAGCCTAGAGAGAGTTCCTCGTGCAGGAGTTGTGCCTGTGGGTAGTTAAGCAAATGTAGCAAGTGTGTCATGAGTGGTACCTGAGTGATCATCTTCGGTTGTCGATAGGCTCGCTGGCAGTGTGGGGGCAGCTGTTCGAACCATGCAAGTGTATCTGTAGTCAGGTCATCGCGAAGGTCCGCGATGTCGAGTAACACGTTGTGCTGTAGTTGTGGCAGTTGTGGTATGGTCCTTTGCATTGCGATGGCCCACAAAATGGTCGGGTCGCAGTGCTGGGGCTGTTGCAGCGAGGTAGCGTGGTGTTTGGCCCAGGTCAAGTGGTCCTGCCAGTCGTTCTGTGGCATATGTAGCGTTTCCGATGCTCTCGGAGGTGGTCCCCATGGTCGTGGGTTGTGAAGCCAGAGGTCGACCATCATTCCGAGGGATCCGCGACGTACCCGCTGCATGGGCGGGGGAATTCCGAAGGCTGGCTGTAGTAGCAAAAGGAATAGGATCCACATGGCTGTGGGCACATGCCAGGAGTTCCCCAGCATGGTGTTCCTGGTCCGGTCGGTGTTGTGTGGTCCCGTCCAGCCGCGCGGGAATCCCATCATTGCTTCGCGGTGCTCGGGTGTTGCGACTTGCCAGTCGTGTCCGTGTTTCCGGACCAGGTATTTCTGTTGGTATTGCCACGGGGCGAATTGTTTGTGGTCGGCTTGCCACCGTTGCCATGTGTCGTCTGGTAGTTGTTGGCTGCGTGGTGGTGGGCGGCCTTCGTCCGTACTGGCCTGGGTGGTAAGGCAGTGGAAGAGTTGTCCGTGTGTTAGGACACTCGGCGGGTCGAAGTCCCGGATGTGACAGTCTGGTTGTAGTTCGGCTGCAATGGGATTGAAGAGCACCGGTGGGAACAGCTGAGTGTCGAGGGAGAGTTGCCAAGGTGTATGCCTGCTCAATGTGGCAGGCAAGGATTCCCAATCGACCGAGGCCCACCAGATTCTGGGACGAGAGATGATTTGGCCGTCGGCCGCGTCGATCAGGACTGGGCGTAGGCCCATGGAGTGGGACAGCTGGTCGAAGTCGTCGCGTACCTCGGGGTGAGGCACGACATTCTCTAGCAGGGTGAGCGATTGATGTGGCCATCTGTTCTGAATGTCGTCGCGGATGGAGAGTGCGGTGTCGAAGAGGCTGCCCTGTGAGCCGGCCCGGCCCGGTTGGTGTTGTTTAATGTTGGAGTAGTCCTTGCACGGTGGGCCACCGGTGAAGAGGATAATGTGTCTCTCGTGATTGGGTATGTCCTGGATGATCGCAGCCAGTTGTTCGATGTCAAAATCTTCTACGGCGCCCATGTGCGTCGTGGGGAAGAGTGAATGAGGTAGCTGATTGCAGGACTGATCGGTTTCCCACCGGAAACAGTGGGAGACGTTGGCGCCCAGTTGGTGCAGGGCAAGTGACACTGTGCCGATCCCGTCGAAAACTGAGATCAGGATAATGGGCGTGTGTTGTATGAGTTGTCTGGTAAGATGGAGGCAACGCGCCGGGTCGGCTCCAGGGGACTGGTCCCCTGGGCCGTGCTGTCCCTAACGCGCCTTGTTTTTCCCGTGGGATTTGGTGCCTTTCTTGCCTTTCCCGGACCCCTTCTTTCCTTTGGGTGTGTCGCCCTTGAACGAGGGTCCTGGGGTTGTAGGCATCGAGGGGATGGCGGGGTTGGCGAATTGGGTTGGTCCCCAGGTCGCGTATGGCTGGTTGTTGTATGGGTACGAAGTGGTCTGGTACCCTTTGTTGCCCCAGGTGTGCTTGCCTCTGCCCTTGGGTTGCCGATACTGGTTACTGTTGTTCTGTGGACGTCGGGTCTCTGTCCGTGGTTGTTTCTTGGCTGGTTGCGAAAGGATGTCGTTCATCGTGGTCGTGTCGGCCAGTAGTTCCTTGGTAGCTTTGCTGAAGGTGGCCCCCGACCGCATCTTCATGGCCAGTTGCCATGTGAAGGTTTCCCAGGAGTCTTTGACTTGGAGCAAGCGCTGCTGGTGTTGACGGGTGATGCGGCAGAATTTGTCAATGAATTCGTTGATGTCGGTTTCGTCCCCGATCTGGATGAAGGTCCATGCCCATCGAATGGCCTCCAACCCGTCGAGAATCATCATCAGGTTCTGTGGGTCCCAGTCTCTGGGCGTGGTTTCGACCAGCGTGTTGTTGGAATCGAGCGTGAGGGTCCGTTCGCTCTTACGGTCCTTGGCTGAATTGTTGATTGTGCCCATGGCTGTGAATGTCCGTTGGGTGAGAATCTCTCCCAACGATGGGGCGGTGTAATGCTTGCTCTTGTGATGTTCGTGCCACATGCGAGCGATGGCGCGGTCGGCTCCGAGGATGACCTCCTCTGGGAACTTGCGGTTGTTGCCGTTGATTGTCTGTGTATTGTATTGGCGTAGGAGTTCCGCGTACACGCCCTGTGGGAGTTCCTTGGGAACTTTGGGATCCGCGGCTGGGGCGGTTTGTGTCCCTGGTGTCGTTTGTGACGGTTGGGTGTGGAGAGGAGCTGGTACAGGGGGCTGTGCATTGCGACAGCGTACCCAGGCTGCCGTGAGTGATGCCGTGGTACCGAGGACCAAGTCGTTGGTGCCAAGGTGCATGGTCTGTTGTGGGTCGCCGAATTGGACTGCTATCGTGAAACGGGTTACCCACGTGCTCAGTGCGTCGCCATCGGCGAACATGTGGGCGAGAGCGTCAACTGACCGCACCCGTATGTGGTGAAGGTATGATCTTAACACCTCGTCATGTGCGAATCCCGCTTCGGTCAGGATGTCATCAAGTGAAGGGGGAGCCGCCATGTGTTCGCGGGCACATTGGATGTGCCGTTGGGGCCTAAAATGGAGCCTAATTCAGCGCGGTGGACTCAGGAATCAAAGTGTCATCCAAGCTGGGTTACCAAGGCCGTTCCTTAGAGGGGGGGGTGAGAACAAAGGGAAAAGGGAAGGGGGGCCCCCCAAAAAGGAAGTAGCAACGACCGGCGATCCCGCTTTTCAGGCTCCTGGTATCAATCGCCTAGGTCTGAGAGCTCATCGAGGTCGGCCTGTGTGGCGAACTTGAAGCAGGATCCGCACAGGTTGTTGGTCGGCTTGGTGCGGATCTTCTTGTAGCGGCCGGTGGCATACCTCCATCCGCATTGCGTGGTCCACATAGCTGAGTTGATGCAGTCCTCGTCAGTTGCTGGCAGATGTGCCTTGTTGGAGTCGGTGTTGACGACCCAAAAGGTGTTATGCAACACGGCAATGTGCCGTTTGACCACGTCCTCGATTTGGTGTTGGAGTTCCTTCTGGGAATGCGCCACTGGTGGTCGATCGAGGTTGGACTCCTGGATGTAGCGGGCCACTGCTTCGGATCCCCATCGGCCGACGAGTTGTACGGTCTCCTTGTTGTAGCCCAGTCGTGTCAGGAACTGGGCGCCCGACACTCGGCATACGTGTTCATGGAATCGCTGTCGCAAGGTGCCGCTGGGATCGGTCCGGGTAAGGATAGTTCCGGTGAGTCCGATGACCTTGCGGAAGAGCTCGATGACGTCTGCCTTGGGGATGGCTTGTCCGTCTGGTCCGGGGAACAGTGGGTAGTCGCCCGGTGGAGTGCGTCCCAGGTGTCGATGTAGTCGTCGCATGTGACGTTGTGCTGCATGATGTGGGCACAGTCGGGACAGTGCTGGACAGGTGCACGGATGAGATCTGGTCACGCACATGCCAGTTATGTCGTTCTTCTGGATGGGGAGTGTGAGGTATGTGCGCTTACCCAGCGCTGTCTGTTGGGTCCACAGATGGTGTACCTGTGCTGAGGCGACTTCGAGTCCCCGAAGTAGCCACCAGCAGCCGATGATGGTGACGTCGCGGGCGTAGGCGATGGAGTCAAGGCCGTCGTCCTGGTCCACGGGGAACTGATCGGCCGACAGGAGCTCGAGTTGGAAGGAGTCCTTAAACGGTGTGGGTCCTTGTGCCCGTCGGATCGACCGGCTGACGTCGGTGATGGCCTGCTCGATGTCGGCTGCGGGGTCTTCGCCCGTAAGTCGTCGGTGTTCCTGTCGAGCCTGCGTGTAGTAGTTCTGGAAGGAGCGGTATCCTCCGGCTTTGAAGGATGCCCCCGCCGCCTTGACGAGTTTCACGGTGAGTGGGGCAGGTGGCATGTCCCAGGAATTCGCAATCTGGCACCAAGTCTTCCAGCGTGCTAATCTGGGGTCTCGGCTGGAGGGTGCGTATGTCTCGTCTTCTAGGAGTTGTAGGGCCTGCTCGCGTGAGGTAGGCGCTCCCGCCGCAATGGCTCTGTTGAGAGAGCCGTGTCGTGTGGTGTGATATGGTTGGATGTCGCGCCGGACCGGGGGCATGTAGTCAAGGACCAGTTGGTCGTCGCCCAGGAGTCGATTGATCAGGTCGTGTGGCACGCCGATCCGCACCAATGCAGCCCGGTCCATGTTGCGGAATGTCGCCAAGTCGTCTATTCCGGCTAGGGCAACGAGCGGGGCGATCGCCAGCAAGGACCGCTGGTGTAGCCATGCTCGAATGTCACGGAACGTCATCTCGGGGTGATCTGTATCAAGGGCCGAGAGGGGCCAAAAATGGCTATGTAAAATGTATCAAAGGTTTGCCACACGTGGAGACAAAAGCACAATGCAAACAATCAAGGTGAGCAAAAGTTCGGGGGGATTTAGGGGTGTTTGGCTTCAAACACATGGTGCGCCTTTTGCTCTTTGCACGGGTGTCCTGACGTACTGCCAAACGAGGTTGCACTTCGGCGGCAGGTTCAGGAAGATGGGTCGTGCGAAGGCAACCGCGTTGGTCGGACCCTCCGGGCTCGCGCGGGACACGGACGCCCTTCGGGTCGTAGTGGTTGCGGTGCTGGTCGAGGTCCGTCACAGGGCGCTCAAGTGGTTGAGACGGTCCGCCCCCTCGAGGTCTTGGCAGGTCCAGAGCTTGAGGCGGCAAAAGCACAGCCCCATCACTCTGGCGAGGTCCGAGGACTCAAGGATGCGGGTGGAACTGGGGTCGTAGCGATAGCGCCGCATGTCGTAGAAGGGCGTGGCGGGTTGGTGGCGTTGTCGCTTCTGGCTGGGGAGCAGGTCGACTCGGAGTGGCTTGATGCGTCCCAGGTTGCGCTGGGCGACTTGCTCCAGCTTCTCTTGGGTCCAGAAGGTCCTGTGCATGTATGGCAGTTTCTGAGCCGTCTGCATGTTGTTCATGATCATGTCGGCCAGATAGGCGCGGGGGTCCTTGGCTTGTCGCAGGTCGGATGCGATCTCGTTGATGTGGACCTTCATCTGTTGGATGAGCTTGCCGGTCGTGTCCTCCTCCCAGCGAAGAAGGTAGAGCATGTAGCGCCGGTCGTCGTCGCCGGTGATGGCCTCTGCCAATTGGTCCGTCTCGTGTGCTCCAGCGGTGGCGCGTACCACGAGGCACTTCTGGGCCGGCACGAAGCGTTCTGTGTCGTCTTGGCCGGCTGCGGTCAGGGCCTCCCCTCGGGATGCGGCTTTGGCGTCACTGTAGGTTTTCCAGGGGTGGTATTGCTGGAGGCACTCGGGACAGAAGAACTGGCCGTGCTCGGTGATGTTGGCGGTGGCGCGCAGCCAATGTGACGAATGTACCACCGCTTTGCACGACTGACGTCGGCAGATAAAGTGCTCGTCGGTGGACGGGAGGACGCGGGTGATGAAATCGGTGAGGTGTGTGGGATAGTCGTCAGAGTCCAAGAACTCAAGGAGGGTCCCGGTGCTGTTTGCGCGCAATGCCTCGGTGAGGTGCTGCCTCTCCCATTTGTGGAACATGAGGAATAGGTCTCGTCGGTCCTCGGGTGCCAGGTTGATGAGGTCGAGGCACATGGTTTCGGCGAGGAACTTGGAGTGGTCGCTGATGAGGCGGCGAAGGTGGTTGTTGGAGGTTCCGGGGTGGATCTCGCGCAAGGAGTCCATCATGTCCGTGTGGGTGTTCGTGCGGATGGTGCCGACGGCCTTGTTGGTCATGTAGTCCAAGCGGCGTCGCCATGCTCGTCGGCACAGCTTGCTGAACACCTCGAGGGTGAATGGCCGGCGGTTCTTCACGTCGAGGGCTGGTACCCTGATCCAGCGGCGGTTGACCTGGTCCCACCTGTGCACGGTGATGTAGGCGTCGTGAGCGTCGTCCGTCTCTGGCACCGCAATCTGTAAGGTCGGTGGGGCGATGGTATGGTCGCTGATCATGGCCGCGAGGTCGGGGTGCTCTGCGATGGTGTTGTACGGTGCGTGTTCTGCAATCAGGGAGTTCGGGTCGGCCAGGAGCTCCTCGAACTGGAACCACGGCACGCTACTGGTGTCGCAGGTAGCACACCCGTAGCACGCCCCGACCCACTTGTTTCGCCAGTCGGTTTCCTCTGAGAAGCAGAGGGGCATGATGTACTGGGATTGGTATGGGATCTGGCAGAACGAGCACTGCAGTGTGGCTGGTGTTGGATTCAGGTTGTGCCAGTCCAGCAGCAGGTAGCGTGTCCGTGTGCCCGGCTCGGTGTTGGTCGACTCCATGAAGAGGTCGATCGCGTCCGTGGTGGAGAGGCGGGGATTCTCGGTGCGGAAGGTCTGGAACCTCGAGAGGACGCCGGTGTTGTAGGACCGCAGGAGGAGCTCGCAGACTGCGTCGGTCTCGCGAAGTGCCATGTTGTGCGAAGGGGGTGCGATATCGGATACACAAAAGCCAGCCTGAAAATTCCTTCGGAATTGGAGGTGGCGCTTGCCGAACTCACGCAGGAGTCGGTAGTGTGCCGGGTGTGAGTCAAAGGGGGGGGGGTTGGTCGGGCCAGGGGGGTGTGTCTAGGTGACTCGGGTCCAAGGATGGCCCGTTGATGGGGGGGATCTGTACGACGCGCCACACCGGCACAAACGTCGTGTTAGATGACACGCCACACCGGCACAAATGTCATCCCGAGGGGTGGAGCTGTCCCGTAGGACCAACTCCCTGCGGTGTGAAGGTGACCGGGGTCGGCCAGTTTGTCATCAGGGATCCGACCCGAAGAAACCGAGGGTAATCCACAGGGGATCCGAAGTGGGGTGAAAGACCGGTCGGGTTCGGGGCAGGCGAGTGGGGATTGGTCACCGCAGTATGGGCCTCAGCAGTGGGTCGGTTTGTCAAGGGGTATCCTCTCGAATCAAACAGGGGGGACGAAGAGGGTCGACCCGGGCTCGAGGCTCTCAGCGCTTTTGCGCGGTCCGAAGATGGATCTCTCTTCGGGAAAAGGGGGCCTCAGGCGGTCGCCTAGGCATGGGTGTCACCTGTGCGGTATGAGGGTCATCGCCCTATTGCTGGCCCACCATCGCACGGGACATGGACTTGGTGGGTCAACTTAGGGTGGCGGGTTTGGAGACTCCTCGGTGCCGCCTGGTCAGTAGCGGGAGTCCTGGCTCTGCTCAGTCTTAGAGCTCCCGGTTGAAGCGCAGGTGTCCGTCGGGGCCGAGCAGGATGCCCTCGATGGTCGCCATGGTGCGTTGTTCGGGGGTCAGGAAATTGGAAATTGTCTCAATGATGGTCTCCCCGAAGGTGATTGCCATGTTGTCCACAAAAGGGTCTCGCCGGGAGGCGCGACAGAGCTGCCTCCCGAAGGTAAGCCAGGAACAGGTCAGTTGTTGTAGCATGTGCTGCCGGTTGGCGCTGTTGAGCAGCTGGAGTTGTTGGTGAACGTGTTGCTGGATAATCCAGCGCAGCAGGCTCCTGAGAGGTGTGACCTGCGTAGTTGGTTCCACGGGTACAAGAAAAAGGCCCCCGAAGTCATTGCCGTACACATTGGTGGGGGTGCGCGAGAAGATGCCGTAGTTGGTCAGGTGCCATTGCAAGCCGATGTGGTCGAGGACGGAGGGGAATTCCGGTAGCAGTTCCGGATTGATCAGGAAGGTGGCATCTTCGTGTACCCGCGCGCGGATGTGTCCGGCCCGCTGGGTTGACAGCAGGCCTTGTGTGCTGTCGTCACGGTCGATGCCTGGCGGCTGGAGCCACTGGACTAAGTCGTGATGTTGGTTGGATGGTGTGGGGGGTGCCGCCTTGGATGGTGTGGTGGGTTGCGGGCGTGGTGAAGGCATGTGGTGCGGGACGGGCCCGGTCGATGTGGTGGTCGCCTCCGGGAATCGGGCCTGTCTGGGAGTGTCGCGAGCCGTGGGTGTCGCGAAGTTGACGGTCCGCGGTGGTGTCATAGCTCGGGAGTATCCCGGTTGTGTGGAGCGGCCTCGCTGCTGTCGGGGGGTGTTGTTCCGTTGGCGAGACGGGTTCAATGTGCTTGGCGGGCCACGTGGTACCGCGTATGGCATCTGGTAGGTGCACGGATCGGGGTACCGAACGTTCATGTGGTGAATGGGCGTGTTCCACTCGCCGTGAAGGTGGTCGCGGAGGATTTCAAAGGCCTCCCGCCTGGACACGAAGCGCCATTCACGGTGGGCTGTGTCATAGTGGATGCCCACGCCGGCGTTGGGTCTGGCATGGTGCACGAAGCGCAGCCAGGCAAGAAGGTCACCATGCAGGACTGAGTCGCTGTGAACATGGCGGCATTCGGCACCACTGTCGCAAAAGCCTTCTGGATGCCGGGCCTGTTGTCGAAGATGTCGGTAACAGATGTTGTCTCGCGGCATCCAACGCGCATCAACGAACTCCGGATGCAAAAAGGCGCACTGGTGGGCAGAGGCAGGTGCACGTCCCCTGCAGCCGGAATGGTTGATGAACTGGTTGCAGACCTGATTGCCCTGCAAGATGTTGCCCGGACCGACCGCCTCGGGCAGGATCGAAAGATGGTCTTGAAGGGCCCGGTACAGTCGTTCATAATCCGGGTCGAGCTCGGTCATTTCCATGAGCTGGTACTCCTCCACGAGGGATGCGAAATTCGCTGGAGCAGTCATGGCGGTCGAGCAGGCAGGGCAGGTAGGTCGGAAAAAAGAAAAATTTGGCTAATTCGCCAAAATGGCGAACGGAGCATGAATCAAGCAGTGTCATCCTGCAGGCACTCAAGGTTCGAATCTGAGTGTGATTCAAATGCCTTCCGCTATCGGTTGTTACTTTTAACACAAGTGTTAACCGCAACAAGAGAGAAAGAGAGAGAACGAGACAGAACGAGAGAGAGAGAGAGAACGCGACAGAACGAGAGAGAGAGAATGAGAGAGATCGAGAGAGAACGAGAGACAAATCAAACTCGTACTTCGATTCTTGAGCGGACATGGCAATGCCCTGCCCACCCATCGACATTGATCCTGCCTTGCAGGCGCTGCTGGGATGGCTCCCGGGAGAAGAAGGGCGGCGACAGGAAGGCGAAGCGCAGCTGGCGGTTAACATCTGAGTAAACCCTTACCTGGTTACCCAAATCTGCCCTGGCCCAAATCCACGAGTCTGAGCCAGCAAAACTGAGAATGGAAAAGCGGTCCGTTTGATTCTTGTTTGTCCCAAACGCGTATCCCGTTGTAGACGCCAGATGCGTCGCTGCGTCCGCAAGCGTCCGCAAGCGTCCGCAAGCGTCCGCAAGCGTCCGCAAGCGTTCGCATGTGGCAAAAGTCGCCGTGCCGTTGCTGAAGGCTCGCAATGTGCGATTTGCATGAGTTGCAAGATGTTGTGTTCGTTGCGCCTGCGCGCAAATCGTACCTAGCTTTTGCGATGTCGCTGCGCGGGCACAGTGTTTTGGAAGGTTGCGTCGGCGTGCCTGATTTGCGTGCTCGCTTGGTCGAAATCTTTCTGGTGCCACAGCCCCGTGCTACTTTTGGATGCGTGTCGTAAGTGTGTCAAACTTGGATTTCGTTGCAGCCGCGGCACAATACTTTGGACTCTTTGAGCTCGTTCCAAGCTCACTTGCGGGCGCAGCACTTTGGAGCTTGGCGTGCAAATTTCGTGGGGGGTTCTTTGAGGATCTCTTTGAGGTTGTCTTGGTCGATGTCCTGAAGGTGACTTTGGGTGATGTTTTTGGGGATGTCTTCCGAGGTTGTAGGGTTGTCTTTGCAGTTGTCTTGGGTGGATGTCCTCCGAGTCAAATCTTTGGGGCTCTTTCTGGACGTTGGGGATGGGCGCTTGGGGGATGTCTTTGGGGATGTCTTAGGTGATGTCTTCAGGATGACTTTAGATGTCTTTGCAGGGGGGAAGTCTTCAGGGGGTGTTTGGCGGGGGGGGGGGTCTCTTTTCAGTGGTCTTGCGTGACCTTGTCATTGCAGTTTTCTATTGCGTTCTTCTACATTCGGGTTACCAAGTGTGTTTAGTTCACAACTCTTAGCCTAAACTTTCCCTGATCCATGGTAGCACTCCTTTATGGTTGGGCTCAAACATGCAAGCCGACCTTCCCAGTGAAATGGTTCTTCACTCGCATGCACTGTGCTACAGGCCGCGCCTGCACCATAGGAAGCAAAGCCCGGAATTGCGCAATCACGCCTGACAGGGCCGACTATGCTAGTGGCGTGTGCGCCACGAAGGCAACCCACAGCTTGCGCTGCGCCCCGATTTGCCCATCGGTGACCTAGGCAGGAGATGCAGACCGGGCGATCCACGAAGAGGTCCACAGTGCCAGCCGCCTGCCTACAAACCCGATGAGAGCAGGGCAGGCCAGCATCTTTAGCGCATTGTTGGAAGCGTGACGTCTGCAAAACTTCGGGGTGCCAAAGGTCAGAGTGTTGTTGGGGCTGGGTCACCAAAAACCCGCTTTGCTCATGCCCCGACTCAGGTCACCACGTGTTGAAATGCTGCCTGCTTTTGCAGGCATGTCACCACAAAGCCTGTGAGACGTTGCTCACGAATCCCCCAAAAGAGCGAGGAGGCCCAGCCGAAGGATCCTTTGGTCTTGGGCGTGTGACTTGCGGCCTGCCAGCGGATCGCTCCAGTAGCTCCAGCAGCACAATGCGCTCGAGGTCCCCGTGGCGGCGGTAGCGGCGCTCCTGGAGCAAGGCTTGGAAGTCCCGGACCTAGTGTGTTCTTATCCACCTGAACCTTACCCCCCGAAAATGGTTTCCTTTCGGCGAGTGCGAACGTTGGACAAATGTTTGTGAGGAGCCCGGTGAAAACAGAAGGCTGGCTGCTTCCCTCCAAACAATACAAACAAAATCCTTAGCAGCTCCGCAAATGCTTCACAAAGGAAATACGAAGCTCGTGCAGGCGAGCCGGGAAAATCTGGCTCATTTTTTGCGAAGGCCTAAACGTCGGCAAGCGCTTGGGCTCGAGCTTGGGCTGACATCGCTAACCAAAGAAAACTCCGCGTGGTGGTTGATGGTACTCCCCATCTCCCCGAAGCAAGATCCGGTGCCAAGGGCCACACAAAGGAGCCCGGAGACGCAGAGATACCGCTACACACCACAAGCAGCGCAGGAGAAACTACGAGGCTCGCAGCGGCTCGCAACCCGAGTTCGGCTCCAGGAAGCCGAGGTCCACGCTGAGCAGCTTGTCTGCCTGCCGAGTGCGGCCACCAGGCCCTTTGGCGGACGGTGCGTGCTGCAACAGTCTGATGCCAGAGTGCCCACAAGAGTTCCCTAACCTCTTGTGGAAGGGCATGCTGATGATGGCCAGTTGGCACCTACAAGCCACTCATCTTCTAAAGAGCCAGTGACATGCCAGTTGCGTGAACCCGAAACAAGAAGCCCCCAGTTGCCGGCTCGAGGCGCGTCAAGCTCGGCGCTCATCTCGCGGGTGGCCGTTGACACCAGCTTTCCATCTGCGGCACATGGATGAAGCAACAGGAACGTGGTTTAGGCCTGAAGGGCCTGAAAACACACAACTGCCCTAAAGCGCAGGGACTAGCCGCGCCGCTTTCTCATGTACAGAATAAATAAAGCGAACAGTTCCGAACAGCTCAAGGCAGCGGATGCATATTGCCTGCTTGCAAATCAAGTCGGTGTTGCGTGAATTCCTGTTTGGCCAAAGCCAAAACAGTGTCAAAGTCAAGATCAGCGGGCACCATGCAGTCCCACGTGCTGCCATGAAACCTGCCCGCCCGAAAGCCTTTCGGGCACAACCTGTCAGCCTACCTGCATTCCGCTAGCTTGAAGATAGCCTCCAGCAGATGCATGGCACTCAACAAATAATTGACAAGCGTTGACGTGCATGGCATCGTGAAAATACCACTCCAAGAAAGCATTCGACAATCCAGTTCAGCTGCATACAAATGCGCCGAATTCATGCTGATCCCGCTTCTGTGTGCATGCCGCAATGCCAAAGCCAAGCAGAAGTCTCACAAACAGCGATGCTTGCCTAAAATTTGGATGCATACGCCCAAACACTGTAATCCGCCACACGAAAACATCGTCAAAGAAATCTAACTACGACGACGCCACTGCTACTGCTACCGCTACCACTAACACTACCGCTACTGCCACGACAACGACGACGACTACGAGCACCACCGCCGCCGCCGCCGCCGCCGCCCCCACTACCACCACCACCACCACCACCACCACTACTACTACTATCATCCCTCCCAAGTCAAATCACATCGTGCGAACATAACCGATATCAGAGCATGGCCTTCTACCCCCCCCCCCCAAGGGAAAAGTCACTCCAAACCAAATGCATGGCCACGCGGTTTCCAGTGAAAACCGACTTTTCGCTTAGCTCCTTCCCCCCTCGCCGTCTCGAAGGCCTTCCCGGACTCCGCCCAGGTCCCAGGCCACAAAGCCCAGCGCCCGCAGCGCCCAGGGGCTCGAAGCGTCCAAGGCCCGCCTTCGCCTCACTCGCTCGCTTGGTGTAGTCGGGGATGGTGGGGGGGGCGAAGATTCATGAAAGGCTCATCTGCACATAACTTGGAACCATCAAACCCGCTGCTGTACCACATAGCCGCATTCTTTGTGCCATGCCCTCTAAAGAAGCACACGTCCCAGCAGCCACATGCTTACAAACATGCAAGCACCGCTGAGATCCCGCTCCATACCCAAATGGTGGCCATATACTGCTAAGCACATCCACAGCACTGGCACCAACCGAATGCTGCGAGGAAGGGCCGCTGAAGTTTGTTGGGTAATTGCGTATCGCTGAGACCTGTTTCGGCATCTCACTCAAGGGCTAAGAAGACTCCAAACACGACATGGACCACGTCGAAAATCCAATGTTCGAGTTTGTCTCTGACTTGGAGTGTGCCCATTGATTCGCCCAAATTGCAGGCATCTCGCAAACTGTTCCACTGCGAATTTCCCACGAACACCCTCAGAAATCCTCAGAAATACCGATGGGAAGGGAGCAGCGACCGGGAAAGCGAGGCTTCCTTCCGGCGATCGAGGGGCCTCAGCACCGCCCGCAGGGCCCGGCGCGCGAAGACGGCGCTGGAGGCCGTGGCGCCCAGGGAGCGCAGCAGCGGCAGCTGCCAGGCGTCCCCCAGGTCGCTGAGCTGCGCGATGCAGCACGGAACGGCCGTTTTTCGTTTTTAGCTGTGCCCAGAATCAGCACAGGTCGCCCTCTCAGTGGCAGATAGGGAAAGAACCCCAGTTTCTGACTACAACCCTGGAAGGAAGTGAAATACGATGCTCAGCGTGACGTTGTTCGGTAAGTTTGGGTAAGTCGGGTCTATTTAAGTGCTACGGCAGGTCTTGAGACATGTTTTGTCAACGCAATTTCCTGTTCTGATTGCAACTGCAGGAAGCCATCTATATAAAGGTGACAAATATCCGAAGCAGCTTTAGGACTGATTGAGTGACTTCCTACCATTCGTTTACTGCTGCCTTGCAAAAGGCACAGGGCCCAATTTCTGTGTGGCCATGTAGGGAGCAGACTTCTGAAGTCCATTTGGGCGAAACAAATGTTCCTATTTCAATGCTGCAGCCAACATTCACGGAAGTTGACAGGAGATACCACCATCCCGACAAGGCCCCAATCCACTTTCATGATAAGAAGGCTCAACAGGGCTCCCTATACGCCTTACCCCACCACGAACACAGGAAACATGCCCCCCCCCCCCCCGGAGCCCCCTTCTGACTGGCTCTGGACTGAGAAAATCCAGCACCTGAACGGGTCGCTTTGCGCGCGCATTTCGGGACGGAAACCCCGGCGAGCGAGCCGCCTGCAGTCGCCGCAGCTCCCGCTCGTAGAGGCTTCGCTTTTGCCAGGGGCCCGCCACCAGCGCCCGGCGCAGGCGCCGCAGCTCGGCGGCCCAGGGCCTGAAAGCCAACGCAAGGCTTGCCAACCGCGGGGCTATGGGCAGCGCAAGTAAGTGTCAACACTTGTTGCGCTAAGTCATACTTGACCTTGGGAATTCCAGCCATTCACCACCTTCCGATCACTTAAGAGAGGACGAACCACACCACCCATTTGCCAGATCTGGCCTGGTCACCAGCCTGCTCTAAGCAAGTCCTGTTCGTAGGTCTCAACCCTCCCCCCGACGCTTACGCACCAGAAATGCCGAAATCGAAGCCCTGGACCCCAGATTCTACTGCCAAGCCCCGTGCTATGCGCACAATCTTGTCACTCACTCCCGTACAAGCCTCAAGCAAAACCCCTTCGAGCCTTCGGGTACGCAACAACTTGCCTTCAAGCCCCGAAGTCTTAGAAGGCAAATCTGACGTCAACACTCGCGCCTCAGGACCTCCTGCCGCCACCACGCTGGCCAGCTGCCTGGCGTACTGGGGATGCAACTTACCGCGCAAACCCATTTGGCTGCATACCGCCACTGAAGCAGATCTGGAGCCAGCATTGCCCTGCGAATCCTCCACTCGAGTCTTACCCGTGGTCGAGTTTGGGAACCCTTCACGAAACTCACGGAACCCACAATCATGGTGCGTGACGTTTTGAGGCACAATAGACCTTCTTGGTACTTGATCTAATCCACTCGGGAGAAAAAAGAAAAGTGAAGGGCTCAAAATAATCACAGTCGCAAAGTTGGGAGCCTTCCAAATACCAATAGCCTCTTGCTTCCCCTCTTGCCAAGTACCTCCATCCCCCGGCTCGCAGCAAGCGCTCAGCAGCGCCGGCGGCGCATCCCGCAGGCGCCGACGCAGGCGCGGGCCGAAGCTCAGCAGCACCTGGAGCTCTCGGGGCCCAAGGTGCAAAGGCTGCGGACCTTTGCGCTACCGCAATTCTGAAGCTTGCCTATGACAGGGGCTCTCCGTATTTTTCCCCCTCCACATCACATCACCTAAAGGAAGCGGCCCAAAAAAAGCCACCAGGGGAAAAATATTTAACCCTGAGTGAAGCCGCCTTCCTGGGCACATGTCCCGCACGCGCCTCTCGGTAGGCCGCCGGGCTCAGCATGACCTGCAGGGAGTGCAGCAGCCGGGCCAACTCCAGAGGCGGAGCGAGGTCCACGGCAGGTCCTCAGGGCCCACGGGACTGTGTGAAGCTTTCTTGGGGTTTGGGGCGGGGGGGGACTGCACGTTTTGGATTGCTCTTTATGCGGGTTCTCTTCTGAGACACTCCCAAACAAAAGTGAAGAGGTCATGGAGGAAATGACGCAAAGCTTAGCAGGGAAAGGGAGCCGGGGGAAGTCATCAAACTGGCTGAAGCATTAGTCAGGGATCAACCACTGCTGCAACAATTCACATGTCTTGCAGCTATGTGACCAAAAAGACTACGACTCCAAGCTTCACCCTCTGAGTCCCATCGGAGTCCTCTTGTTTTCTTGCACCCCGAACTTGAGCATACACATGATTTCGGCCATGATGACAAATAGAGCGATGGTGGGGCATCCGAGCGGGCGAGGCGAGGCAAGGGGAGAGAGAGAGAGAGAGAGAGAGAAAGAGAGAGAGAGAGAGAGAGTGAGTGAGTGAGTGAGTGAGTGAGTGAGTGAGTGAGTGAGTGAGTGAGTGAGTGAGAGAGAGAGAGAGACAGAGAGCGAGTGAGAGACAGAGAGAGACAGAGAGAGACAGAGAGACAGAGAGCGAGTGAGAGACAGAGAGAGACAGAGAGAGATAGAGAGAGACAGAGAGAGACACAGAGAGACAGAAAGAGACAGAGAGAGACAGAGAGAGACAGAGAGAGACAGAGAGAGGCAGAGAGAGACAGAGAGAGACAGAGAGAGACAGAGAGAGACAGAGAGAGAGATAGAGAGAGAGATATAGAGAGAGAGAGAGAGAGGGAGACAGAAGACACAGAGAAACACAGAGAGAGACAAGAAAGAGACAAAGAGAGACAGAGAGAGACAGAGAGAGAGAGAGACGGAGAGAGACAGAGAGAGACAGAGGGAGACAGAGGGAGACAGAAGACAAGAAGATTGGACGGCTTCAGCCCCAACACCCACCGCCCAGCTCAAACTTGCCGGGCCAGTGAGGTGCTTCGGCTGATGGTCAGGCAGGTCGCTAATCCGAAGTAAGCTGCGATCGGAGTGGGCGTTTTCCAAACATCGGGGCCGTCGCAAAACCTCTGGTCCTGCCATACGCATGAGGTCCCGCAGGAGCTGCCGGTCCGTGAGGCCCGGAAAGGGGCACCGCCTTGCGCACGGAAAAAGCTCTCGGGCTGCGTCCGGGTGGCGCTGGGGATGCGTTGGGGCAATTGGGGTGGAGAACGGAACGCAAGACACCAACCGGCGCACACACGTTCCTGCGTGGGGCAATTCAAACGCATGCGCGATGCGAACACACGCCTTGCAGCGGATCTGATAGGATCACTAGCGTCAACCTACGGAACTTGCCACTTGGGCAAAAAGCCCAGCGTGACACCAAGAATGACTGAGGGGCGCATGTAGGCTGCTGGGAGAGGCCACTGGTGTTGCCGTAAGCCCGTGAAAGAATCAAAGAGGGTTTTGACTCAGCAGGCGACGAAAAGAGCGCCCCATGATAACTAAATAAATGAGTTCAATGAAGAAACAAGCTATGGTCCTTGCTTCTTTCTGTTTTGTGACGCAAGTATTCGCAGCCTTGCGGCGTCTCCTGCCACTCCTGTCATGATGTCACAATGAGATTTGAGAACCAAAAGCGCATCATCGACGGTGGCCATGATAAGAAAATACATCTCTCGGACTTTGTCTTCATGTTGGGCGAGGCCTGATCTTTCTTGAAGTCTCCTGAGCATGATCATCTGCTAATCTGCTTCATCTGCAAGGCCAAAGTAACACTTGAAGATTCCCATCGCGATGGCAGCGCGGCGCGTCAACAATTGTTGCCTTCAATGGCTCTGGCGTTGTCCTGCTTAACCCCGGTTCAACGCCTTGACGAAGGCTGTTGACACCTCTTTGGCGGCCTCTGCGCTGGAGGCAAAGGATGTGTGCGGAATTACGCGTAAGGTTGTGAATGCTAGGCCTGCCTGCCATTGGAATGGTTCCCATAGGACTCTTCAAGTTTCGGTTTTCTGCTGATGTTTTTTCTGGTTGGGCGTTCCCTAGTTGGCCTCATGTTCACTGACTTAGCTGACTGGTGGACTGAAGAAGAAGCGACCCAACGATCTTGACATAGCACATGATGATATCGCAATTGTAGACCTTGGTGATCTTCTTGACGCCTTCAGGAAGTTCAATTGGATATCCCATTGTCGGCTGTTCCAGCTTGACCTTCTCCATGGTTGGATGTCGGACATGCAATCGAAACTTTACGGAGGATAATTCACTGTCCGGCCGAAGTGCTGCAAGGATGTGATCTCACCGGCGGCGCATATATTTTTAGCGGCTTCGGATTTTCTGTGCGTCGCTGGAGAATAATTTGGTAGACCTTGATTGAACAGCGGGCGCTCCAGTTGCAGCCGGCGGCTGCGGCTGCGGGGCTTGTCTTGCATTGCTTCCTGTGCTGCTGGGAGATACTGTGGCGGCTGTTCCATGATTGTAGGCATCAAGCCGCTCCATGATGATTCGTATAGTCTTCCTTTGTATGAAAAACCTGCTCCGCTACCACAATTGCGGCCTCTACAAGGCTGATTCCCCCGAGGATACCCACTATTATACCCACTATTGTCACCGCTCCCTGTGTCCTCAGGACAAGTAAAGAAGTTTCAAGTGATGGATGCTGAGGAAATGCAGGGTAGAGGCTCCTCACAATGCACTGCGAGGCACGAGCAGCAGTTCCTCTGCGTTCTCTGAATGCAACAAAAGCCATATGAGATCAAATAGAACAAATGTGTACATATATATGTATATATATATATATGTGACATACGCCATACACAATTGCATGAAGGTGAACCATCATGAAAACACAGCCAACCCCCTGCCATCATGGCCTGACAAGCTCCACCAGCTGCGGCAAAAGCCGCGCGACGCTCTCATCCTGGATGTGGCTGATTGTCAGGCCACTGGCCGGCACACCAGCATGAAAAAAAGATTGGCGATGTTCCCTTTGTCTCAGTAAATAGAGGATGAAAGCCTCAATAGAGGGGCTGTCCTAGCTGCTTTTTGCGGAGGCATTGCTGTGCTGGCTGTGGCAGCTCCAAACCTACGAAGGGCAGAACATATCATCGCGCTGTGGAAAAGAAGTTGGCATGCCAATTCCCACTTGAACCTTTGCAAGCATAGCTCCCTAGCCATGCCAGGTCACAGCAAGTGTCTACAATAGCTGCATTCTTCACTGTTTAGCATACTATGCCTTTGCACGGCTCGGGCGTGCTTTCTTACCACTCCTCAAGAAACAGGAATACAGCATGCTTGACTCCCAGTTTGAGACTGCAAGCTATGAATTTCAAGGCCAAAACCGCAGTGTGGGCCCCAGGACTCCAGCCCTGCTCCTCGCATGCGACGTCACATTGCCTGGGCTTTCCTTCATCTAGCTCACCACCTACACATCCAACCCTTCAAGCCTCCCAGATCATCCAAGCGGCATCCCACTCTGCCAGGCTCCGCTGCACGGCTTGCAAGAAGCTCCTCCTAGGCCGGCCAGTGCGTTCAGCAGAGGTCAAGGCCAACACTGACTTGCGCGCCTCGGCCTAGGACTTGCGACCCCCCAAGTCCGCGTACTGAGCAGGCGGTTGTTGTCACTTTTATGGAAGGTGCTTTTCACAACTCGGCATTCTGTGACTGTTTCGGGGCTGGCTTTATTCAAAAACGCAGGCAGCAAGAGCAGATCAAAGCCTTAGTTGTTGAGGTGGTCCCCACTCCCAAAAACAGACTAACAGTCACACAAAGGTGGTATCCCTTAATCCTCTTTTATCTGACTGTTTTGGGGTCTGCTAATGGCAAGCGGTTTGGGTGGGTGTGAACTTCCAAAATCAAAGCCCTATCCTTTACTTATACACGGTGGTTTAAGTACTAAATTTAGAATTGCCAACACTAAATTGAGAATTGCCGATTCTAAATCAAGCACTGGCAAGTGCAATCCAGCCCCCATTGTCCTACCAAAAAGGCTTGCGGCATACTTATAAACAGACCCAACATTTCAGCGCTCCGTTCATTCCATAGAAGTGCTGAAAAATTCCGCGCAACCAACAAGCGGTGTAACCCTCGGCCAGGGCACCACAGGGCCGGGCGCATGGCCCGCGAGGTGACCACCACCTTGAAAGACTCCAGCAGCCTGGCGTCTTGGGTGGCCGCGGCTACCTTGCGGAGAAAACCACCTGACCGCCTTGTGGTGGCCCGCAAGGGCGTCCTTCGTACAAAAGTCACGGCTGCCACGCTGAGACACCATCCAATCCCAAGCTCAAGGCCAAGCTACAATCCATCATCGGAATTGAATAGCACACAAATGTGAGAAAATTTGAGGCTTATGTGCGCCCATTGTTACAAAGTGTCTGCTTTTTGGGGGCAACTCGCACCGGCCCCACCTGGGCATTTCTGCCAGCTGGATGCCCGACAGCCTGAGGCTTGTGAGGCTGAGATGAAGCCTGCAGCCAAGCCAAAACTCTACCGCTCTGAAACTAAAGTGCGCAGAGGGCTGCGCGAGCGAAGTGGAAAGCATGAAGAACACCGAGGTTTCACAGGTCTACCCGTCCAATGTGCGCAGAGGGTTGCGCAAGCGAAGTGGAAAGCACGAAAAACAACGAGTTTTTAAAGGTCTGGCCGCCCAAAGTAAGCGGAGAGCTCACCCATCGAGCCCGCAAACGCACGGCAGAGAAGACTGCCCGCAAAATGGACGCTAAGCGTCCATGGCACGGGGGGCCTCCCCACCACATTAAGCCTTATTAAGCCTTATTAAGCCTTTTTCAGCCGCATCAAGGCTTATTAAGGCTTTAATAGGCTTATGAAAGCTTTAATAGGCCCTGCTAGCAAACTATTGCACTTTCCTGCATTTCAGAACCCCTCCGAATTTCTTGCTTGATTTGGGGGACTGGGCTGCCCTCAACATCTCACTGGTGATCTAAACTAATTACCTCGCTCGGGAATCACAGCAAATTTGGCTTCTCGCTGCTGTGTTGCGGGCCCCAAGTGCCGCGGCAGTTGCCTTTGCACTTGGGGCAGTTGAGCAATTGCAGCTTGATTGAGCAAAGTACCCCAGCAACGATCACACATCATGAAGAACAAAGAAAACGCGAACCAACATTAAGCATGCAAGACCAAATCTGGGGAGGCCCTCCCTCGGGAGGCTCTTCCAGGACACATGATTGATAATGACATGTGCTAGCATCGCTCGCGACCCAAGCACCTCAGCCAAATTCGCCCTTCGACCTCCGACCGGCCGGGCCGCTCTCGGGCGGCGCGGAGGTGAAGATGCCGCGCAAACCCCAGGTCCCACACGGCGCGGTCGCCCACCCGGGTATAGAGCAGCTGGGTGAAGCTCCTGAAAGGAACCTTACCGAGACCGAAAACCTGAACCGCAGAGTGGCCGAGTGTGGCCAAAAAAACTGAGTGGATGCGTGGGCATGCTGTGATTGCAACAGGTCAAGGTGCAAGTATGGACGCGGCAAAGGTTGAGATTGAATGGCCTGCTACTGCGTGACCTCACGCCCTCTTCCTCGCGGCCCCGACTGCCCCCATCCGCATGCATCCTTACAGCCTACATCCCACCTTGCTGCCGGCAACTCAACAGCCACATAAGCAACGAGAAAACATTCACCCACACAAAACTAAATATGCACAGCCGGCCTCGACAGGCTGGTTAGAGCCTCCGAGGACGCGTTTCGCCGCCACCAAAAGAGGCGGTCCACCAATTGCCCTGCGAGCCTCAAGGCGAGCCATGCTAAAGGCAAGACCTCCTTCTGCCCTGCAAGAAACAGAGGCCCTGCAAGAAAGGTTGTTGACGACAAATGTAATGTGGCTAAACGTTTGTCATTGGAGAACCCCTATGTACTTTCTGCCCGGCCATCGGGTACGGAGCGGCAAAGGCCCAGTGTACAAACCTTGGCCCAGCAAAGCATCCCCAAATTTGGCTGCTTGCATGGGCCAACCTTCGTGCGGGGGCAGCGGGAAAGTCTGAGGGTGACTCCCTCGGGACCTTGGTTGTCCTGGTGCTTCAATCACCTCCTCCTCCCCAAAAACAACCGCCAGGCGTCGCCGCGTGGTGCTCGTCCGAGTCAGCGCTTCGCCGGCACAGCGCTGCTAAAGCCTGCGGTGGGTCAAGCCACCCATGCACGACTGACTGGATTTTTCGGGATGCCCTAAACCCTCACAAATCAAGCATGCACAAACGCCCCCATTTGACCATACATGTTTGAACAATTGCTGTTTGAACATGTTTGACATCAAATGGGCTTCAATAGCCATACCAGCTGGCGATTCACGTGGCTTAAGCCTTCGGAGCGCAGGCCCCTGCCTCCCCATCCCTCGGCGACGCCGCAAAGCTGGACGCCCGCAGCGCACGCAGCAGCCGCGCCGCTGCAAGCTGCGCGGGGCTCAAAGCTTCGAAACCCGAAACCATCTGCAAGTCAGTGAGTGAGACGAACAGTGGCAAACGACCAAGTCATGATCGTTTGTTGGGCATTCGCTTGCCTTGAAAGAAAAAGCCTGGATGGCCTCGAACTGCCATTCCACCTCAGCCTTCCTTAGTTTCCTTTTCAGGCTTGCACGGGTCTTCAAACATGTCACATTAGGGCAGGGGTTCTTGGGAAGAAACATGATGTATCTTCCATGTGAACAGGGTGCCGTCAATCGTGCCATGCCTCCAGAAGGTCCGGCGAGATCGACAACTGCATCGTGTCCCCAGCACGGAAGACCACCGCCAGCGACCCCACGGACATGGCGGGATCTGTGGCGCGGTCCAATACGGGCAAAGTCCGGACACTGCCTGTACGTTGGCATTTTGCTCATACAGGGAACTGGTATTGGCTACGTTCACTAGTAGTACCTGAAGGACAACGCACGTGTCGCTTTGCGCTCTGGGAAGCGGTACCCTGCTTTCCTTGACCTGTTGAATTACTCGTCTGACCCAAGCTTTCTTCTGCTCAGTTTGTGACAGACCCCCAGCTGTATAGTTGATCAGATTCCCACGTTCATGTACATTCGTGGCACATGGCGGAATCGAATATTTATCTCGGGTTCAACACAATGGAAAATTGCATTGTTCTCTTTGTCCATCTATCCATATATCCATCAATCCACCCACACACCCATCCAACCAACCCCACCCACCCACCCACCCACCCATCCATCCATCCATCCATCCATCCATCCACCCACCCACCCACCCACCCACCCACCCACCCATCCGCCCATCCAGCCACCCAATCCACCCGCCCACCCGTCCACCACCCATCCATCCATCCATCCATCCATCCAATCCAATCCAATCCCATCTCATCCCATCCCATCCCATCCCTTCCCATCCCATCCATCCATCCATCTAATCTATCAAATTATCTAGCCTTTTCACTCTGATCTAATCTGTCCACTCTATCTATCCTATCTAGTTTATGTAATGTATCCCAATGTATCTAACCTATCTAATCCTATCTTATCTATTTCGCCCAAAGGCCTCGTAGCACCAGGCCCAGGAGCTCCGCGCAAAGTGCGCGCGGGGCCTCAAGTCGATCGGACCGCGACTGGAAATCAACCGGTTCTCCGCGGTTTGCGCCATGTTCTACAGAAGCAGGTATAGGAGATTTGAGAGTTCAACCATGTTCCGTCTCGGCGCCAGCAAGACCCACGGGATGTTCATGAACTTTTCAATGAAAACAGTGTTTTGGAAGACTGTCAGGCCACTTCAATTAGAAAAAGGGTTATGTCAAGGGACCTTGACTGAATGTGGTGCTTGGCAGAAAGAAAGAGAAACCCTCGAACCCTTGTCAAGTTCAAGGAAAGGCATGTGTCAAAACTGGAGGTAACTTCTTGGGACGCGTTTGGACAAATAGCACGATACCAATAATGTGAAGGTAGCCGGGTTTGACATATACCGTATACCTAGATGAAGATTTCGTAGCTCGTGGACTGTGATCCTAGACATTCCGGGTTCAACATTTGTTCAAGCCACCAGGGTCTGGCATGGGAGCGCAGGGCAAGGGGCTTGCCGAGGCGCATGCTCCGCATGGACCCGCGCATAGGCGTTCAGCAATGTTACAGCTGCTTGCGAGTCCTGGCACAAAGAGCAGCGGCCGTGGCCAGCCGCGAATGACTCTAGACTGAGGCAGAATGTCACCTGGCAAGCCCGTATTGCACTGCGTGAAGCAAGGCTTGCCACAAACTCTCCACAAGCTTCTACACTCGCACTGAAACCAGTACGACTGCTCACTACCCCGCTGCGCCCGAATTTGTGCCAACGCGCGTCGAGGAGAATGCCATAGAATGCCCTCCTGCGTGCGTAGCGCCGCTGACGCCAGACCATCAAGACGAGGCTGAGCCGGCCCCAGGCGGGCAGCAGAATAGGCCAGCAAGGCAGCCTGGCAACAAAACGCTGCCTACTAATGACTCGAGTGTTGACACTCCTTGGTGACGCGCGTGCAGGGCATTCATCATTAGTCGTGCCTGGCATGAGGCCCCCTGGCACTAGGGTTTCTCTGCGACCTGTCAGTTCATGCCATCGGCTCGCCTCCTGAAGCTGAAGATGTCTGCGGCCGAGCTCGCCTGGGCGGAGTGGCTTCGACAGCTGACACCTGGTTGTGGGTCTTGCCAGTCTTGTCAGTGTCATGGTTCTCGTTCCAAGGCACGGCACAGAGAAAACTGAGAAAAGTGATACTGTGACCACGGATGATGCCATCTGTTGAGGCAAACCTGGCAATAAGGCACAACAAGCAACCCAGGTACAAAGTATGACCCTATGAGCTATCGGCCTGATCCCTCGGCATCAATCTCTGAGTTCACCCTTAGCTTTCACCACAGCCCATCCTAATGGATTCGCAGCTTAGGCAGGTCATCTCCAGGGAACTCCTTTTTAGTCGGAGGGATGCAGCCGGGATGAACACCCACTCACTCCAAGGTACCATCAAGGGCAGCCGCCAGCACAGGCGCTGCTGGCACGCCGAAGCGCGTCAGGTGAGCGCCTTGGGGCGGCCGGGAATTCAAGAAAAGGAAGCGCAGCCTGCTGATTTGACACGTTACATTTTAAGTAGCATCTGACAAGAACTTCAACAAATGTTCTTAGTTTGAAATACACGTCCTGGAGGGTCTGCAGGGGCAATTTATGAAGCATCTGGGCCGCAAGGCTGTGTGCTAGCCGCTCGCTGGTGTATTCTTGGTGGATGCTAATCTATTATGCTCTAGGATTGCTGGGCATAAGAAGCGTGCACTTCGATCGGAACCTGTGCCATGTTCTCTGAATCTTCCTGGGTGGTCGGTTTGCTCAACAACATCCCCGGCACGAGCTCTCACACTCGCAAGCTTGTTTCCTGTCCCAACATATGGTCGACCTTGTTTCGGCCCCCGATTTTTGGCAAGCATGCAATCGTGAGCACCTTTATCAGTCCGTTCATGTTACGCGCCACAACCCATCCCCCCGCCCAAACTGCTAACATGCTGCATACGCCCTTTCAAAACATTGATATACCACATAGGTCTCACTGGCACACACGCGGGCCTTGAAAACCACCAGTTGTGACAATATGTGTACACCACGCTAACATTTGCAGAAGTAACACGGGCCCAAAAAGCCCTTTTGCCTCAGGAACAGCTGCAGCTGACTCAAGGCTGGGCAAGTTGTTGTTTTTTTCGACTTTTTGAGGAGCCCCCTTCCCTCACTCTCTGGCAACGGCGGCCCTCAGTCGTGGGGTAACTTGAGGGGACCCCGGATGCTAGCCCGATGTGGTCAGTGCAATGTTCATGACATTCCTGAAAGGGTGCCTATCTTCCCGAAATCATCCAGTCAAGGTGACCTTTGCATTGCCGACTTCAGCCAGCCGGTTGGGCAGGCCACGGGAGCGCGCAAGGTCCACCAACTCCCAGGCAGGCAGGCACCGCAGCGCCTCCGACCCACCCCATGCAAGCTGACGCTAGGCTGGGCCACATCGTGCCACCGGCCCTGGAGACAAACCAAAGGAAAACCATCTGTGGTGGCGTCCGAATGCAGTGACGACCAAGTACGAACTCGCCTTCTCCAGGTTGGAGCGGCTCATCACCTGCAACTGGCCCACAGCGTCGAACGGGAATGAGAAATGCGCTTATCAATGGCGGGCTCAGGAAAAATGCTTCTTAGCAGTAAGAAGGGCGAGCCCTTATATATGGCTCAGCGTTACAGATGGTTCAACAAATTTGTCCTGACTGGGTGTGCGCAAAGAGAAACAAAAAATACGGGCTCGAAAACTTGAGCCACGAAAGAGTCAATCAACCGTTGCGAAACCGCAAAGCGCTTGGCACTTACCATGGCTCACATCTGCCCTACGCCTCAGCCGGAACCCATGAGCCCCAACCTACCACCTGCAATGCCAACTGCACATGCCGCAGGATCAGGCACGACCCTACACCAACAGAGAGAGGACAAATGCGGAAAGTTGTGGATGGTTGACCCACCTGCCCACCCAGAGGCCCTCTCCACCACCCCAAGCAGCGCATCACAAACACTTTTACGTGGCTCGAACAGGATGCCTTGGTCTTGCAGCCCCGCGGCTGAGAGGTGCCCCATGTCCCGCCTGAATCTGTGGCCGTGGCTCGTGGCTCGCATGGGCTGGGGGGATTCTGTCATTTTCAGCTTGAGCTTCCTGCGAGCGGTCTGCATGCGCTGGCCCATGCCAGCCCCATCCTTTCTGTCCGCACAGCATGTCCGCAGGTTGAGAGTTGCTGGCGCGCGCTATGCATGGACAATGTCAATGAGCCAACTTGGAGTCCATGTGCTTCGCGCAATGCAGGTGCTGAAGGCATGGCATCGCCCAGTCAGTAATCTTGCACTGGAAGTGTCTTCTAATTCTGCGATGCGTGCAATAACATCCAAACCAACTCGGTCACTGGCAAGGGGGGTCGCCCTATGTTGCTGTATTGTTTTCACCCGCCCCTTCCGGGCCAGCATCAGGTACGTGCCAAGCGTTGTGCGCCAAGCATGCCCTCAAAAATCCCCTTGCGGGTAGGTGCAAAAAAAGAACCAAACGATTCCATTTGACCGCATCTGATCCAGAAAAAAGACAAAGCCCTTCAGCTACCCACTCACCTGCATGATCAAAGTCGTGCTTGAAACAAAAACAGGTGCCTAAATGAGCCTCTCCCGCCAATCCTCAACATGTCTACCCTCGCCCCTCGCCCTCCCGAACGCCCTGCCATTTTCGCGCCCCTCAGCCGATGCAAGCAGAGATGCCGGAGCCTGTGCAACCTCAGGCACAAACACCACGTGCCAAGAAGCATGTACGCGGCAAGCGAATGAGTGCTTCAGGACCCCAAGAATCGCAGCTTGTCATTCGCCCGGCTTTCCGTCACCAGGGACTTCCCTTTACACAAGAGAAACTTGAGGTCACGCTGCCCATTCTCTGGCTGGCACTTCGGGGTCATCTGCCAGAAGGAAGCTGCAGCATGCATCTGTTGGCTCAAACGCTCATGCGGCTGCAGGTGGGTATCACTGTGGCAAGGGCATCATAACCGTCTGCTGGCATGACGGGAAAGGTTGGAAGCGCCTCTTGAATTTCTCAGGGCAAGATGAAAATGAAGCGGTGGTTCCTACTTCAACCCAGTGCCGTGACTGAAACGGCACTCTTCTGCAAAACAAAAAAGCCGTGCGCCAAGAAACAACTTCCCTGCCCCGCGGCCCGTAAAGACCCGAGCGGCAGGTGCCTAAGACGGCCAAGGCTTTCCAAGGACTTGCTCCGATGCTCCGCCAGGACCTGGCTTACCGCGTGCTGCTCCGCCCACCAAGCGATGACCTCTGCCGTGTAGCCCGCATCCACGCGCGATTCCACGTCGATGCCGGCGTCCAGCCTCACTTGAAGCCTGTGCCTATTGCCTGCACCAGGCCGGCAACTGCTGTAGCTCAAACAAGTTGTGAAGCTTTGCGTGCTTGACACATTGCAGTTCCGAGGCGCAAAAACGCCACGATGTGGGCGTGCCCGTGGCGAGCGGCGATGTGAAGCGGGGCCCAGCCCTCGCTCTGCGCTTGTCGCGGCTCTGCGCGGGCCTCGCACAGCGCCTCCCAGGGGCAATGGCTTGGGACGGGCCAAATTTTGCTTCACAGACTGCCAAAAGTAGATGTGAACGGTGCGTTCAGGTCAGGATTCAGCTTGGTGCATGAGAGGTATTCGGAGCATGCTTCTGCGGAATATCCGAATACCGTCAAACGTCTTGTTCGCCCGGAATCCCCGGATTGTGTGCATCTAGGCAATGTAGCTTCCTTCATTGCCCCTTTGTCTTCATTGCCTCCTCCCCTCACCCCCGGGCCTGGATCATCGGCAAGTGCCCGCTCCAGGCGGCCACGTGCAGCGCCTGCGCCCCCTCCCCGTTGCTTCTCGTCACCTCCGCTGAGGCAGCCAGCAGCGCCCGTGCCACCTCCTGTCGGCATGCACGGGCTCAAAATGGGCTCTAGGCACATGGCTTCGGGGCTGAACCACCAAGATGGTTGGTTTGAGAGAAAAGGACAAACGGGCACAGCTCCCCGCTGCCGTGCAGATTTCATAAGACTGATTCAGGTACGAGCTGCAAGCTCTGTTACTTCTGAGAACATGTCCGAAACGGACATAGTCAGACATGTCCATTGAAAGGCTGCGGACAAAAACACATAGCAAGCAAGCCTTTTCAAAGAAGAAATTGATGGTGGTCATTTGGAGGCCATCCACAAGAATTCAGAAGCCCGCAGTCTCCAACGAGCCAAACAACCCGAACCAAACCCACGCCCCCGCAACATCCCCCGCTGGCAAGGTCTCCAGGTGCCCGTTGAGCGAGGCCATGTGCAGAGGCGTCCAGCCCTCCGCCTCTGAGGCGTTGGGGTCTGCCAAGTTGTCCAGCAGGCGCCGGGCCTGATGCGGCACTGACGCGAAAAGGGATGAAAACGTGAAAAAGCAAACCAACGTACAAAGTAGTATATGTATAATAAAAGTGTGTGTAAGTGCGTACGTGTGTGGGTGTGTACGTGTGTGCGTGTGTGCTTGTATGTATGTATGTATGTATGTATGTATGTATGTATGTATGTATGTATGTATGTATGTATGTATGTATGTTATGTATGTATATATGTATGTATATGTATGTATGTATGTATGTATGTATGTATGTACTGTATAGCGTGTATGTATGTATGTGCGTGTGCGTGTGCGTGTGCGTGTGCGTGTGCGTGTGCGTGTGCGTGTGCGTGTGCGTGTGCGTGTGCGTGTGCGTGTGCGTGTGCGTGTGCGTGTGCGTGTGCGTGTGCGTGTGCGTGTGCGTGTGCGTGTGCGTGTGCGTGTGCGTGTGCGTGTGCGTGTGCGTGTGCGTGTGCGTGTGCGTGTGCGTGTGCGTGTGCGTGTGCGTGTGCGTGTGCGTGTGCGTGTGCGTGTGCGTGTGCGTGTGCGTGTGCGTGTGCGTGTGCGTGTGCGTGTGCGGTGTGCGTGTGCGGTGTGCGTGTGCGGTGTGCGTGTGCGGTGTGCGTGTGCGGTGTGCGTGTGCGGTGTGCGTGTGCGGTGTGCGTGTGCGGTGTGCGTGTGCGGTGTGCGTGTGCGGTGTGCGGTGTGCGGTGTGCGGTGTGCGGTGTGCGGTGTGCGGTGTGCGGTGTGCGGTGTGCGGTGTGCGGTGTGCGGTGTACGGTGCGGTGTGTGCGGTGTGCGGTGTGCGGTGTGCGGTGTGCGGTGTGCGGTGTGCGGTGTGCGGTGTGCGGTGTGCGGTGTGCGGTGTGCGGTGTGCGGTGTGCGGTGTGCGGTGTGCGGTGTGCGGTGTGCGGTGTGCGTGTGCGTGTTGTGCGAGTGCGTGTGCGTGTGCGTGTGCGTGTGCGTGTGGCGTGTGGCGTGTGGCGTGTGGCGTGTGGCGTGTGGCGTGTGGCGTGTGGCGTGTGGCGTGTGGCGTGTGGTGTGTGGTGTGTGGTGTGTGGTGTGTGGTGTGTGGTGTGTGGTGTGTGTGTGTGTGTGAATGTGTGTGCATGTATATATGTATGTATGTATGTATGTATGTATGTATGTATGTATGTATGTATGTATGTATGTATGTATGTATGTATGCGTGTATGTGTGCATGTATGCATGTATGCATGTATGTATGCATGCATGCATGCATGCATGTCTGTATGTCTGTATGTCTGTATGTGCGCGCGTATGTATGCGTGTGTGTGTGTATGTGTCTGTGCATGTGTATGTGTATGTGCCCGTGCATGTGTATGTGTGCGTGTATGTGTATGTGTATGTGTGTGCGTATGTGTATGTATGTATATATGTATGTCTGTCTCTGTCCATCTGTCTGTCTGTTTGTCTGTCTGTCCGTCTGTCTGTATGTTATGTTATGCTATGTTAAGTTATGTTATGTTATGTTATGTTGTATGTTATGTTGCGCACGTGCATGTGCATGCGCATGTGCATGTGTACGCGCATGTGCATGTGTATGTGTAGGTGTATGTTATGGCGAGTTATATGTGTCCTTATGTCATGTCATGGTATGTTCTGCATGGTGTGCAGAGTATGTTACGATATGGCGGGTGGGTGTGTGTGATGGTAGGTCATGCTATGTGTCGTATGTATGGATGCATGTTATGCATGCATGTCTGTCTGTATATGCATGGGTATATGTATATATATGTATGTACGGGTAGGCATGTCGTGTAATGTAATGCCACGTACTGTAATGTAATGAATTGTAATGTATGTAACGTAATGTATGTAGTATATTTCGTGTATGTAATGTAGTATGTATGTAGTATATTCAATGTATGCTCTTTGTAGTGTATGTCACGAACGTATGCAATATATGATATATGCCACGTATGTAACGTATGTCATATATGTAGTGCATGTCATGTAGTGTAACGTACCGCAGCGCACGTATTGTAACGTATCGTAACGGAAGGGACCGAAACAATGCAACGCCAGGCGATGCCATGTTATGTAATGCAATGGAGTATCTACATTGTGATGTGATGTAATTCAACATAACGCAACGTAATGAATCGTACTGCAGGTTGCAAGCATGTATGCATGTTTGCATGTACCTATCGTGTGCAGTGTGTGCAATGCGCTTGTGGTATTCAAATGTAATCTAATGTAAGGCTTTGGCGTGCCTCCGGTTCCTGTGTTCAGCCACGGGAAAAACGGACCAAATCAGGCAAAGCCGGTGCTCCGGTGACGTGGAGCCGGGGGCAAAACATCCCCAGCATCGCCGAGGTTGTCGAAGCCGATTTGAAAGAAACCTTTTGCTGCATTTGGATATGTGTATGTTTTGCAACATGAGCAAGACACATGCATTTGGGCATAGCTGGCACGTGGCTCCCTGGCGCTGTTTGTGGCTCTGGAGCCTGGGGCTGAGCAGTACTGAAAGAAATCCGCGTCTAATTGTGCTAAAAAGTCATGATTTCGAACACTCAACCACCAATGGCTCACACTTGAGCCACCATGCAGCTAGCCCAATAGCATTTCAAGGGGCAGGGAAAGATCATGTTGCCCTGTTCGCGTGAGTAGGCTTCAAATCGAGAAGAGCGTGAGTGCTTGGCTGTCACTCAGCCGCGCCTTTGCAGCGTCATCCTCTTCCGCCGCATTCAGCAAGTCAACAGTGAGGTCCGGCCTGGACATTGTGGGGAGGTTTTGGGAGGTTTCGAGCCAACTTAAACTGTTTCTGCTTTCGGACACATGGACCGAAATGGCTGACTTCCGGCCAAGCTGCTGGTAGTCCAGCACCACCAGCGTCAGCTCTGTCGGCAGCTCCGCCAGGAGCCTGTGCTCCAGGAGCGGCGCCGGGGACAGCGGGCACGCCGGAAGCGCTGGCGCTGGCAGCGGCGGCCCCGGCACCAGCCGCAGGCGCAGCGCAGGGAGGCGGAGCTGCAGCTGAAGCACACGCTTCAGATCCCCGCAGGTCGCGCACTCCTCGCAGAGTGCGGAAGGCGCGCGCTTCTTCAGAGGTTTCATCCGTCTGATTCTAATTCCGAATCAGGACCCTAAATCTAAAGCGAGCAAACTCCAGCAACTAATGGATCGGAGGGTGCATTTTGGTTGGTAAAAGTTGAAGGTTCGTGTGGAGGAGCCTGACTGCTGCACAAAGGCCTTTGCAGCTGATATGACAGCTGGCAACATCTCCCCAAAAACAACCCAAAAGGAACGTTCGTCACACCTGGCAGCCAAACAGTGACGGCCCGTCGCCTGCTTGGTGCACTGAAGCGTATGTGTTGAGATGTAGCGTTGCCGCTAGACACCCAGGATGCAAATACTGTCCTACATCTGGGCAAGGAACACATGAATCAGGAATCATTGGAATTCCTAGGACCACCAGGCGGGGAAGCGCTACAGACCAGGGCGAGAGCTCAGCTTTGCGGGTTTGGCTTGGGCTTGGATTTTTCTGAAATGGCGCGCCTTCAGAGGCACCCGCGTCAGCTGCTTGCCTGAAATGCTCAGCACAACCACCTCCTCGCTGGTCTGCCGAGAAAAAACGCCCGCCATGGCCCGCACGCCTCCAGGAGGGAGTCTAGCTTTATACTCCAGGCGTTGGCCCCAGTCAGTCGGATCGAATGGTGACTGCTCAAAGAACCCACCAGAGGAGAACTTTGTTTTCGCTAAATCCAAGCGCAAGGCTCCGACTCTGCTAGGTTGCTCCGCACTTAAAGTAGGGCACGAGCTGATGAGCCCCGTGTTTGCCCCTTTCAGCCTTTCCCTTTGCTATAGGGTGCAAATGCACCCAACTCGCGGCTCGCGAGTTCAAGAGGCTGGGAAAAATGGCTGCTAGGCGGCGGGCACAACTTTGGGCCAGCCCTGTGCGGGCCTAAGGTATCCCGAAAACCGCATTCACAGACCTGCTGACCATGAAAGCTGCTTGGCTTAAAAGCCTCTCCCTCCCTCCTCTTCCCAAACTGGCGTCAGGCGACATGCAGGCCATCATCATCAGCGCAAAGACCACCCCATGAGGAGGCATCTCCGTGTCGGTCTCAAGGGCAGGCGTCCAATTGAAGACGAAGGCATACATGGCGCCTGCGCTGAATGGTGGTGGTTGAGGGTGCCCTTTGTTGAGGTTAAAGGAAAACCAAAGCAAAACCACCGTTTTGGGGGGGGGGGGGCATGCTTTGACACATACCCATTTCAAGAATGGCCTTGGGATGCATGTCTCTCAATCCCCTCACTTGGGACATGTTTGCATTGCCTCCTGTTGCCGCCCCTATCGGCAAACAGACTTTGAAAAAGCAAACTAGCTTGCTGCCCTACTGTGAATGCAGAACCTGCACAAGTAAGCTACAAACCGGAATGTAGGGATGCCTAGCAAGACGAAATGTTCATCATGGAGTGAGTGAAATCATGTGAAGTCGCCTTTCTGCCAGGTGAGGGTGCTATACATCACACAAAGCCTACCCAATGAGCATGCAGGGCATTATCTAGCTGCATTGCTGGCTCCTACGTTTACACTTCATGTCAACTGCCCGCTTGCCCCAGAAGACCCAATTTTCAACTGATTGTTTGGAGGACGGAGGCTTATACTCTACTAGGTGCTTGGCTGCATCCTCAATTGACTTCATCACAGCCACGTCTCCCACCTTCGAAGCAGGACAACAGCAGGCAAAGGCTGAGTAGCGGCGCACTTCTGCACATGGTGGTCAGCCCCTGGCGAAGACTTCGAACCAACCAACACCCGCCTCGAGAAATAGATCCACAACGACACACAGGGAACTTGGATTTCTCTCGCCACGCCATGTCGCTCCAGCCTCCATCAAGCTGGAGCCTGGCACATGGGAGGTCTCATGGTCAGCATGCAAGCAGCGAGGCGGAATGCGCTCTTGGGCCATGCAACTGACGAAATCGCCAGTATCAACCTCGCGGCACTATGCCATCAACGGCCTACAAGACCGAAGCCCCCCTTCGCCCCCAGGCTGCCTGCTGTTTGTGCCTCCGCATCCTCAAGTCACGGGGCCAGAGTACGGCACCATCCACCATGCCCTCTGCAACAATACTGGGAGACATTGGAGCAAAGAACAGTGGGCATGGGCAGGAAAATCGTTGTAGGATTCATTCCGTACACAGAACCCATGCTTCCGTATCTGCTATCTTCAAAAAAGCAGGAAGCACAGGACACTGACCTTAAATGCCGTGAGTTTGCCCCAAAAACTAGGCAGAACCATCCGCGGAGCGTCTCCCACAAACCTCGTAAAACATGCTGGGCTGATCTGCTACGTGCCTTCTCCTTGCAGGAATTGAACCAAACCACCGCTAACCACTATGCAGTTTGCCTGTTACGGCCGAAGCAGCCACTGAAAAAAAAAGTCAGAGGCACGCATCGAACGGCAACAAAAACTGGGGCTACCCACAGGCGCATCATCTCCGTAGTTCTCCTCCCACACCTCGCAAGTGAGGCTGGAAGTGGTCAGGGCCATGCCCAGCCCGTCTTGGTTTCGACCCATCCATGTTGTGTTCCGGCATGGCTGCACATGGGTTGAGGCCTAGTACCGTGCCTGTACCATGCATCCCTCGAACTGCCAGGATTCACAGCCGCAACCAACGCCCAAAAGCCGCAGCTCGACAACAACCCTACCCTTGACTTCATCAAATCACCCTGGTCCTCCCATTCTACTGGATCCTCCCACCCCTCCATGACCACGCGTCTCTGCGCGCCAGCACGAACAACATCCCTTAGGCCCAGGCCAGGGTGATGATGAGCAGGGCGAAGACGAGCACGCACGCCTCAGCCGAAGCTTACGCAGAAATGAACGGTAACAGCAACAAACATACAAGTAAAAGGGCACGTTCGTCGTCACCTGCCTGCCACTTGTGGGAGGGTGTCCTTCACTAGCTCCAGTACCGTACATGCTGGGGCAAGCCGCTGACATATCGAAGGGCACCAGGTTACCTCCGAAGTACCTTAGCCACAGGACAGGTGGGAGACTTCCCACGTCACTTGCTCAAAGCGCAATGCGGTGAAACACCAACCTGCATGGTCAGTGGCCTAACTACCGGAAATTCCAAGCAACAGTGACTGTGGAGTTTTGGAACTGAGCTGCCATGCTGCGACATCTGACTTCATATTCCTTGATTCTTTGCAGCTCACTCCGCTGCATGGCTCAAGGAGGGGCCTTCCAGAAAACCCTGAACGGTAGTCACACCCCGCTCACAATAGCCCTGGGATTCTTGATCCTGAGAGCCCGGCAACGTGGAGTTCTCACTCACTGGGGCAAAGCTTGTTGAGTCCACGCCGCCCTGCGAAAACAAAACGTGATTGCTCCAGACACCCAACCCTCCGGAGGTTGCTTGCACAGGGCCCAGCTAAAGAGAGATGAGGCAGACAGCCTACGCCAGCCATAACAGGCCAGGAAGTGCGTGTGCCTGTGCCTGCGCGCGTGCAAGTGCGGGCGCTTGCTCGCGCCTGCGCATGTGCACCTGTTTGAGCAGTTGCTTGCGCATGTTTGCGAGCTTGCTTGTGCGTCTGTTTGCACGCTTGCTTGCGCGAGTGTTCGCTTGCTTGCGGGCATGTTCGCGCGTGCTGCCGAGTGCATGCGTGCACGCTGGTGACCGTGTTCGCGCGCGCATGCTCGTGCGCGCATGCGGGTGCGGGTGCAGGCGTGTGGAACTGCATATATGTGTCCATTGTTTTTCCTGTTGAAATACAGTTTGCTAAATTGACCCCACGTTTCAAAGCAAAAATGCATTGTGTGCTATGACTTGTTTCTAGTTCCTTACTACCTCCATGTTTCTGCCTCTTTCCCTTCCGAGACATTGCCTGCGCTACGAAGCCAGAGGCGATCGCCACCTGAGCGCTGGGAGCAATCAAATGCAGAACTGTTCCCATGCAAGCTGGTTGCGCCCAGCTGGCCACACTGTACACCAACCAATAGATACGTATAACCTTTGAAAAGAGACGAGGACCTACAAATACCAGACACAAAATCGCGCTAGCAGCATCGCCACAATCGCCACCATCACCGCAAGCACCACCATGACCACAACACCACCATCATCACAATCACCACCATCACCCTCGACCACCGCCCCCACTGAGGCACCCTTGCCACAGGCTCACTGTGGCTTCCACCAGCTGCAAAAACAACCGCACCCACCACCATGGCCACAGCCACAACCGACAGGACCGGCGGCGGTGGAGGCAGCAGCGGCACGACCAGCAGCAACATCCCACCAAATGCTTGCGGCGTGAACAGCCCCTCAAGACCCCAAGGTACGAGTGCCAGTTGTGCTCAGGGCTTGGCCAGGTACATGATGGTAAACTTCATTCCGAACCTCGAAGCGCCATGCCCAGTGAAAAACACACACAGCCTCGCAAAACAACAAACACCACACAGCTTCACAAGATATGCCCTGGTTGCAACGGTGCTCAGCCCTGTACATGTAGGACAGGAGGCTGGAGGAGAACTTGTTGCGGACCGTATGCTCTGAGACCATCCAGCCTCAGGCTCCATCTTCCCGAGCGATGTCGCAATCCAGTCAAGCCAATGCGAGCCCACATCTCATTCCAGGGGCCCGCGCACTCGAAGCAGGAGAAGAGCAGGGACGTCGCGAAGCCTTCCGCTGGGGTGCAACACCTTCATGGACCTTTCGCAAAGTAAAGCAAGCGTGGCGTCAATAGGCATTCCAAAAACCTGAGCAGCCCATGCACCGCGACAGGCCATCATGCAGGACCGGTCGCAAAACCAACACACGTGTCCCTAGAGCTGCTTGCCGCAACCCGGCCTCCGGTGACCCTGCCCAGCATGAGGATCCAATAGCTCTTCCTCAGCGTTCATGGCTCAAATCACACGCCAAACGCCACCTCCACAGCCAATTGGGAGACAACTGATGGCCAAGTCAACATGAGTTCCCGATCTACTTTTCCTAGCCGGTGGACGCAAAATTGACGCAGCCTGACATACTGCACATCCCCAGCCAGAGTCTCAAATAAGATATTGTAGAAAGCTCTCGCAAAAGCTCTCTGGGCCGAAGGAAAAGCCTTGCAAGAAAGCCTGTGAGGTGAATCTTCTGAGCCCCGAGCCAGTGCTTTGTGGCGCAAGATGCCATGTACAGGAGGCCTCGAGGTGATCGATCAGCATAAATGACATGGAAAAAGTTTGGGTGTGGGAAGCAAAGCCTCAAGCGTCTGATGGCTTCAGCAACAGAAACGCTTTCAAATGAGGTTGCTCGGCCCTGAGTCACTGGACTGCGTCCTTTACTCTCAGCCCTCAACAATCCGGCAGACCACATATGTAAAATACATTGGCGCGTGAAACTCAAGCGGCCTCCTGAAGGGTGACACTTTCGCCCCGAGCCCATTCTGCTTCTTCTCTTAGGCTGCTGGCAGTATGCAATGCAGCCGCGCTTGCGGCCAAAGCGATCCGCCAGGCCGCCTACAAAACCTCGAACAGCAATCACTGGGGGGGGGGGGGGGAATTGATGTCCAATGCAAGTTGCCAATGGCTTTGGAGAAGGGGTGCGTGAGCTCGCAATTGCATGCTTCATAGGGAATATGCAAATCTGGGTAAGCGCAAAGGAAGGATGCGCACAGCATATGTCACAACCCCGACCCCTGGCCACTCCAACCGAAGTGCGGCATCAAGAGCCCCCTTTTGCCACTTCTTCCGTGTGGCGAGTGCCCCTTCTGAGGAGGCAGTCCGTCATCCCCATTGTCCAAGCTGAAACGGGTCACCTGCTTGTCGCGCGCGAGTTTCCAAATCCAGCCGCAAATCTGCGTCAAGCTGAGGCCCTCCCCCATTTCACAGGCCTCAAAGAGCCTCATCTGAGGCCCCCGGCAGCTGCACAAGAGCGCTGACCCGAAGCCAGCGACAAAGAGCTGGGCGATCTCATGGGAGCTGAAGCCATAGGCCTCTAGGGAATCCCCCCTTGCACTCTCCCAGGTGATGCCCGGGCAGAAAATGAAGGACCTCCGACTCTTGCCTCTGGTAAACTCCGCATCCAAGAAACTAGCAGGAATGCCCACCAAACACAAAAAAACACAAGGAGCATCGGCTTCGGGTAATGTGCGGAAAATCTCCGCCAAGCTTTCCTCTTGGTTGATGCACAAAGATGAGACTAAGTGCCCATCCGTTGGCGTGCGTCATGCTTGTGGTTTCGACGAGGGCTCCCATGAAAACGTGCATTGCCACGTTGTGGCAAACAGAGGGTTCTGGTGGACGTCTTGATTGAGAGTGCACTCCAGGTTTATAATGACAATACTTGGCCCAAAGGCCTGCCAAAAACAGAGTACCGTGCCAGCCTGTGTGCGTAAACCATCTTGGGTTCCTTTGAAGTGTTTGCCATTGGTCCTGCAGCCCGCGCCTCGTACAGGGCATAGACGTAAGGTCCCTGCAGCCAGTCTGCTGCCACGCAGAGCGTCCAGGCACTCAGGTAGGTTGCCTAAGCTTCCGAATGGTGGGTGAGCGCAGTTTGTGGAACAATTCTGCCTGTCAGTGTGTATGGGTGTGTGCGTGTATGCGTGCGTGCGTGCGTGCGTGCGTGCGTGCGTGCGTGCGTGCGTGCGTGCGTGCGTGCGTGCGTGCGTGCGTGCGTGCGTGCGTGCGTGCGTGCGTGCGTGCGTGCGTGCGTGCGTGCGTGCGTGCGTGCGTGCGTGCGTGCGTGCGTGCGTGCGTGCGTGCGTGCGTGCGTGCGTGCGTGCGTGCGTGCGTGCGTGCGTGCGTGCGTGTGCGTGCGTGCGTGCGTGGGCGTGCGTGGGTGGGTGGGTGGGTGGGTGGGTGGGTGGGTGGGTGGGTGGGTGGGTGGGTGGGTGGGTGGGTGGGTGGGTGGGTGGGTGGGTGGGTGGGTGGGTGTGTGTGTGTGTGCGTGTGTGACACTGGAACGCTCGACGCCGGGAAAACACTCGACGCTAAAACTCGACGCTGGAACTCTCAACGTCGGGCAACACTGGGCTCTGGGGAACACTCGTGTCTGTGTGTGTCTTTGTCTGTTTGTTTGAAAGTTTGTTTGTTTGATTGCATGCTTGATTGTTTGTTTGTTCGTATGCTTGATTGATTGTTTGTTTGTTGGATTGTTTGTTTGTGTGTTCATTTGTTTGGTTGGTTGTTTGTTTGTTTGTTTGTTTGATTGATTGTGTGTGTTTGCGGTTTCTGTCTGTTTGTTTGCTTGTTTGTTTGTTAGTTTGCGTGTTTGCTTGTTTGTCTGTTTGTTTGTTTGGTTGATTGTTTCTTTGTTTGATTGAAAGTGTATTTGTTCGTTTGTTTGTTGGTTGGTTGATTGTTTGTTGGTTTGTTGGTTTGTTGGTTTGTTGGTTTGTTGGTTTGTTGGGTTGTTTGTTTGTTTGTTTGTTTGCTTGCTTGTTTGCTTGCTTGTTTGTTTGCTTGGTTGTTGTTTGTTTCTGATTGTTTCTGCGTGTTTGTGGTTGTTTCTGGTTGTTTCTGCTTACGTGTTTGTGTTTGTTTCTGGTTGTGTCTGTTTTGTTTCTGGTTGGTTGCTTCTGTGCGTTTGTTTGTTTAGTTGGTTGTTTGCTTGTTTGTTTGTTTGTTTGCTTGTGTGTGCGAGTGTGTGTGTGTGTGTGCTTGTTTTTGTTTGCTTGTGTGTGTGTGTGTTTGTTTTTGTTTGCTTGTGTGATTGTTTTTTGGTTTCTGGTTGTTTCAGTTTGCTTGTTTCTGCTTGGTTGTGTATATGTGTTTGTTTCTGCGTGCTTGAGTCTCGTTGTGTGTTTCTGCTTCCTTGGTTCTCTTTGTGTTTCTGGTTGGTTGTTTCTGTGTCTTTAAGTTATGGTTGCTTGCTTCTGCTTGTTGCTTCTGTTTGTTTCTGCTTGCTTGTTTCTGTTTGTTTGTTTCTGTTTGGCTTCAAAGCGACGCCAAAGCCACAACCCCAAATTTGCCAAAACTGCCGTCCAATGAATCTTGGGCTGCCCTCCTTACAACAAGCCTGGCAGCCTGGGACTGGATAGTTCGCTTCGCCAAAAAAATATATCCCGGACCCCCGAGACGGCTTCCGCGATTGCTTGGGCGGCCGCAACCTAACTCAACGGCCCAAGGAAAATCATGGAGCCACCCCTTTGTCACTCCGGAGGCTCGGACTCGCTCTGAAGCCATGAGGCCAACGCCACTGTTCAATGTCCATCCGTGCAACAGCACGGCTGCCTGTCATCTCACATTCTACGGCGCACAGAACCTCGTGTTCAAGGTCGCTACGTTGCTTCCATCTACCTGAGGTCTGAGTGTCTGAAGGCAGACTGACTCACAGGCACGGGCACAGCCCCAAAGGGTCCGCGTACCCTGTTTTTGCAGTGTTGCGGCTGTTTGTTGCACAAACTCGTGGTTTTGAGAGCTGTCTTCCCCTTGCGGTGCTGGCAACGCTGGTCGCTTCTGATGCGTCGGTGATGTAGCCATTGGTGATGTTGGTTCTGCTCTCCTCTTCTGCTTTGACTGTGCTGCGCTCTGTCTCTTGCCTTCTGATGCTGCGCTTGTGGTTGTTGTATCTTTCTGTGATGCGGGTGCTTTGACTGCTGCTGGCTCTTCCATGGACCTGTGTGTACACAGTCAAGTAGTTGCTAGTTGCTGGTTGTAGTTGTGAGGCATTATCTGCCTTCTGACTGCCCTTGTTCTGATAACCTTGTTGAGATCCCGATGAGGGACTCGCCTGTTGTTGTATCCTTGCCAAGCCAGATCCCGTTGTAAAACCTTGGCTCTAGTCTTGGAAATTGTTTCACTGTTGGAAGCATGTGCTGCACTGTTCACGATGTGTGCGCTGTGTCGAACCAACTAAGCCATGAGTAGATGTTTCATTGACATGTCTCTGTTGTAGTTTTGCCTGGTCTGTGCCGAGGGTGTTCTGACTTGCGCAAACAGTGTTCTGTGCGCTCGCTCTACTCCTCCTTGTGATTGTGAGCTGTATGCGCCTGAGTTCCTTGTGGTGATGTTGCCAGTCCTGACGAATGCTGTCAGGAAGCCTTCCTGATCTGATTGTAGTATGGCGTGTGATGTTCTTCCACATTCAATGATCTGTGACTGCATAGTCAAAGAGTCTGTTTGCTGTATTACCATGATCATCCCAGATTGGATGTCAATTGCTGTGAGGATTGGATGTACGTTGCGGTCATCAAAGCCTGTGATGTAGCCGAAGTTAAGCTGTATGATTGGAAGCTTGCTGTGTTGCTTTGGGTGATTGTTTTGCGCGCTTGTACTGCTTTTGCTTTTGTGCCTTGTTGTTGTTCCTCATCATCTCACTCAAGTTGTGTTGGAAATTCCGGACGTTCTTCGAAGTTTGTCCAGCCTGTCCAAGGCTTATCTGATGTCTTTGCCGGCTGTGTTGTCCACTCATCTTCTAACAATCTGATGTTGCGCTCGCCTCCTACTATTTGTAGCTTGGTCTGTCTCCATGGTGTGAGTCGCTTGATGTCTGGCCCGTCATGTGTCTCCTCTGGTATGTAAAATGCTGTGCGTGGCTCGATGTGTACTCTCTTCCAGTATGGGCCTTCTCCGCACCAGTAGTTTAATTAGGGTGTATTTCTGAAGGATGCGGAAGTCCATGTCCAGCCTTTGGTGGGGTGCGGTGCTGCTGTGTCACTGGTTGTTGGTGGTGTTGTTTTCTCATCCAATCTCTTGCGTTGTTTGTACTGGATCACTTGTGGTGTGACCTTCTGTGACTGTGTCTTTGCTGCACACTGTCGCTGTAGTGTCTCTGGTTAGTCCTGAATGCTGTTTCTCCTTTCCACATTTGCTGTTGTGAATGGTGTGGCATTTCCATTATTTGACACTTGTCCTCAAACGTGTTCGTTATACCATCCTGGAATCTGGCGGTTGTTCTCCTGTAGTCCTCAAGTTGTTCTTCTGGGACTGGACACGGTGTTCTTGA
Source organism: Effrenium voratum (assembly GCA_963377175.1). NCBI lineage: Eukaryota > Dinophyceae > Suessiales > Symbiodiniaceae > Effrenium > Effrenium voratum. The sequence continues at coordinate 455,312 of CAUJNA010003501.1, read as the reverse complement.
TGGTGTGAAGAGTGTCTTTCTGTATTGCCTGTGCACTCTGACAAGTTTGCCTTTTGTATTGAACTGCCAGCAATCGCCTGCATATCCTGTATCTGCAGGACCTTGTGGTGTGAGTGCTGCGGTTGGCCCTATCATGCCAATTTGTCCTTGTTCTGTGTTGTGTATCTGTAGCTTTGTTCCTTTTGGCAATGCTGTGATTTCTGCTTGTAGGAAAAAACATGCCATTTCGGTTCTCCAGTGTGCTGTTGAACCCTTTGATGTGCTGCAATGCTGTGATTGCTGCTTGAGGCCATTTCTGTTCTCCAGTGTGCTGATGTGCTGTAGTCTTGGATTGTCATCCAGTGTAAGCCCTGTCTTTTTGTCTCAGCTCCGTGAGCTTCGGCGCTCAGAAAAATTCGGGCTATCTCAGCTGGTAGCCTGAGCGGTGAGCAAAGAGTGGAACATTTGCATTGACACCGGCGCGCTTGCCAAACATCCCATGCGGTGTCTAAGCTATGTTTACGTGGCCCTGCATTCAAACAGATGTAGTTTGCCTGCTTCTGGGGGGGGGGGGGCAAAAAAAAGGAGAAAAAAGCAGGAGGTCTCTTTTTTGTTGCTGTTCTTTTTTGTTTTTTTCTCTCTCTCTCTCCCCCCCTTTCCAGATCAGAGTCAGGCAATAGTACGACCTCTTTCGACCGTCGTACACGCAGAAGCAAGAACGACTTCCTTCGAACGCAGACGCAAGATCAGATGAAAGACTTCTTTCGAATGCAGGATGCTTTACTCAGACAAGCAAGAATGACATCGTATCACGGTTTTCCCCCTTTTCCTAACTGTGAAAAAACAGGCCCGCATAGCGTCCCTTTCTGAAGGGTTAAGAGGGGCCTTGCGCAGGCGCATTCTCGTCTGCGAAGCGACAAGTCATGCAGCACGAGGCGCCATGAAGCGATGGAAGTTCTTGGGCCACTCCGCGCGGCTGGGAAGGGCACCGTAGCCCAGCAGTCCCGTCAGCAGCGCGAGGGGCAGGATCGTGGCGTGGTAGAAGGACCTCAGTTTGCATCTGGAAAGAAACGTTCCACTTGTTGCAAAGGTTCCACAGTTTGCTCAGAATATGTTGTACGAAAAAGTGGGCTGCCCTGAACATCCCTTTCCACGCGTGGAATGCATTACAACAAGAACGCCTTGCACGGGCAAAACGGTCATGCAATCCATGACGCAAACAACAAGCAACAGCTGCTACTGCCTGCGCGGCTCTAGTGAATTACCCCACCCTCACTGGTCCAAGGTCCAAGCCAGCCAGCACGTGATTTCACTGAGTTCTCAAGCCTTACGACCTCAGACTTGTCAGGTCCCCGGGCTGGCTGAGCACCTCAGGCATATACTTGCCTGACAGGAAGACCTCAGAATCGCTGCCGCTCCCAAGGGGTTGGCCACGCACCTTCACAGCTTCCGAGGAGCAACCCACAGCCCGCAATGTGCTGCTTGCCCTGAAAGCCCTGTGAATGGAAAGCTCCCCTTATATAGAGACCCCAAGCAAATGGCCTGCAATTGGCCTTCCCACCCCCCCCAACACCAACCACCAACCACCAACCCCCCCGCTTCTTTGCCGCTGGGCTCCCGGGCAAATGGCGAGCGATGCAGCTGGATTGATCGGAGGGACGGCATGGCGCCGTCTTTGCTGCGGTAGTCGAAATTGGGGTTATGTCCTCAGAGGCTCAGTGCAAAAAGTTTGCAAGTTCGCAAACCCGTTGAAGGGTCATGCTCTCCGGGTTGAGCTGTTTACCACAGCATGCAAGCATACCCTCATTCTTGTTGGCGGCGTGCCACGAAATGCAAGCCATGCTCTGAGCAAAGCAACCGACAAGTCAAAGGATCCAAGTATCACAACCGAAATCTCACATCCATCTTGGAAATGTGATTGCCACGGGCAGCAAAAACGAGGCAGGCATGCTCAATAGAAACAAGCATCCCCTCACAATCCATGTAAATTGGAAAACCTCATTTACGACATTTACCCCATTCCATCGAATAGTGCGACCCCATTGAGCATCTTTGGAACTGGCAAAAGCGGCGCTTGTCTAACTCGCAGGGCTGCCCCGAAAGTACTTAGTCACTTGGACCGGGACAAACGCCTCGAAACGTGTACAGAATGCCATGCTCGGCTCGCGGAAAACACAAAGGAGCACAGCACGAACCGACTCCCCCCTATCTATTCCCAGCCAGGGCGCATACGGAGAACCGCCAAGGCCCTTTGAGCCAAAAGGCGGGTCTCCGAGCAAGCCGGCTTCTGTTCGACTGGGAAACCTGGGTCCAACCAGCGGGCCTGACCAAACGCAAGTGACATCATGCAAAGAACTGGGCCAAGAGTGCAGGCAGTCGACTTTGCTTACAGCCAGGGCAAAGTCAAAGGCAACCTAGGCGTTTGAACATGTCGGTGAAAGGCACCCCCCCCTCCACGCGCGACTTGCGATGCGCCACCTCAGCCTGCTGACTAATAAAGAGCCGCATCTGTCCCATTGGTTCAACAAAAATATTTGACCTTTCAACTGAATCCCTGGGAATTGCGAACTTCCGGGCTTTCAAATGGATTCAGACCCGCCAGGGATCAACGTGAACTACAGATCTGGCGGTTCCTCGCATGGCACAGCATCCCGGATCGAAGACGAGCAGGCTGAGCGAGTCTCTTCTGCGCGCCACGACGCAACGAACCAATCAGATTCGACCTTAAGGGTTTCTTAGAAGGGTTTGTGAAACTCGTGTGGAAGGTAGAGAGTCCTAATCTCTCTCCTGAAAAAAGGCCATGACCCACAAGTGACATGGAAAAACGGCATTCATCCTGGCTAGTCGGTTGCTTCAACGACCTCCAGCTGGCATGCTCTCCTTTTTCACATCTCGCATTGGCTTCGCAGCGCAGCGGTTTTGCAGACCTGAGCCGCAGGGCCAGAGCGATCTTAAGTCATGTGGAGTGGAGGCAGAACTCAGAGAGTCAACACATGTACGCGCATACATATATATATATATATATACATATCATATATATATATATTAATGCGTGCATTATATATCCAAGCTATTTTGCCACGCATGCTTTGAACGAGGCACTTGAACCCACAAAGTCTTGAACAGCTGAAAAGATGGAACGGGCATGGACTTGTTTTCAAATCCGCCGCCAAGCCGCTTTTGCCAGGCGTCTCTGAGCCAAGCGTGGCGTTTGTGGGCGTGTCCACAAGCATAGGCCCATGTTAGGCCGACTCGGCGGGAAAACCCCCTGCTTGCGTGGAAGCGACTTCGTGCGCTTATGACGCGAAGAAAAGGCCCCCGTCAACCTCGGAGCACAACCGTTGGACGTTACGAGTACAAAGGAAGCGGCTGCCTCTGTGCTCCAAGGGCGAAGGCTTTTGACTGGGGCCTGTGTTCACACATGCGGTGGTTTTTGCCATGCCCGGACGAACTGAGCCATAGGCCCAAGCCGTCACGGCATGTCATGCGGCAAGACTTTACAAACTGTCGGTAGCCGCTCGCCTCACTCGCACAAAACCGAACGGCGGGCAGGTTGGCCCGGGCGAGGGGAGGAGGTCTTTGCTTCCAGCCCGCCCAATCTCCAAGATTCTGGAAATCGGCTCTGAAGAAGATGGTACACTGTCATCGAAGCCAAACTACCCTCATCAATGGATTCTCCGGGGCTCGGCTTGTTGACATGCCACCACCATCAAGACCAAAGCTGCGGCTATCAGCAGCCTCTTTCCGAATCTTGTCTTTGGATGCCGTCATTGAAAAACGACCTACCTACGTCCTGCCTGCCCCTGCGATGTGTTGCAAGTCTGCATGTCAGTCACACCCCTTCCGAAACACATGCTCTCCAAGCTGGCAAGCAGTCGTCCCTGGAACCAGCACGGCCCAGGTGCCACCTGCCCATGAACCGCAGGGGCAGTCAGCTAGATCTAATCAAATGCATCCGGCAGCTCATCCTCATCTAGGTCAGTCAGCACCTCACCGCATGAGGCCCAAAAAAAATCCTTTTGACTTCAAACAATCTGCTGTTAAATGGGATCCTTAAAACTAGCTGGTTGAAGCCAATGTCGATAGGTTTTGCGTGCGCTGCTCCAGAGCAGCTTAAGCTGGCTTGGGATGTCTGCATGGCGATTGGCCGCCACGGCCAGGGGAGCGTCAAAGCCACAAACCCAAGGCATGAGCATTTACATAGGCCACATAAGCGTCGATGTGCCGTCGAGCTGCTTGCACAGGCACTGCTGACCGCCTGATGCAAAAGCAGCCTCTGGATGCACCTTGGTGCCGTGCGGACATCCAATCTGAACCTTTGGACGCACAATAAGCGGCCCAACGACCTCAACCCCGACTCATTGAAAATTAACTTCCGGGAAGGGTCGAATTGAGCAACAATACCATGGAGCTAAGTGAGCGGTTTTCTCTCTCTCTCTCTCTCTCTCCCCCTCTCTCTGTCTGTCGATACGTCTAGAAGGTCTTGACTCAGCAAGGCAACAAAAAAGACACCGACATCAAGTGGGAGCCACAAAGGTTCCACCTTCATCCTCGGCCGAGGCATCCAGACATGATGACACTTCAGCTACTTCAAGTGCAGCTGTTGGTGGCCCGCACTTTGGCGACGAATTGACTGGACATACAGGGCGAGGGGCATGAACATAAACCCTTCAGTCCACGGAGTTTTAGTTTTCCCTGCACTCTCCGCAGGCCTACAGCAGCCGGCCATCGTTTCGCACCTTCCCCCACATGAAAACAGATATTGATAGAAGTGTATGTTCCCTCCAAAGTTCTCAAAAGTGTCTCAGGTCTTTCAGCCCCAGCCAAATCACTCAAACTAGATCTAATTACAATCCCGAGCTGTAAGATCCGCACAAACCGTCCCACATGATGGCACCCGCCCTGCCCAGCTTCTGTATTGGGGTTTGGCGCCAGGGCACAGCGGCAGGCCAAACAGCCGAAGTCCCGCACAATGACATCGTTCTGCAAGAGGTTCAGGATTTTCAAGTTCTGAAGGTCTGTGAACAACTCGGGAGCTGCAGCCTCAGCTACGGCTTGGCTCTTGGCTCTTTGCAGCTAGCAAGAGCCTCTCCTCTCACCTTTTTGTGCACGAGCCATGTCTTTTAAGGAGAATAGTCTGCCAGGACGCCCCAGCCCCAGTACTACGCTGTCGCTTTTCCGCAACAGCGCACCCATCGTCGCATAGACTATAGACAAGTAAGAATATGTGTTTTCTCCTCGCCATGCACTCCCAATGTGTTCACCCACATACCGCGCACACGCTCAAACGCCACAGATTGCCACAAAGCGGACCGAGCAGCTCTGAGCTGATTGTGAGAGAGGTCGAGCAGCTCCATTCTCCAAAGGCCATCAAAGGCCCCTGCCTGCGGAAAGCGGAAGGCGCACGCCTTCGGGGGTGGGAGTGACTTCGACGAAATCCGGATGCACCGGAAATGCGAGCCACCTGCCGTTATATAAGTCACACAAGCGGGGCTGACAGCATGAAGTGACCCCGAGTGACAAGGCTCAAGCTGCATCCCATGTTCAGGGGTGCTTTGATGGTGACTTGGCTTCATAGCGATTCCCAAAGAAGTTCTCTGTGGGCAAACTGTGTCAGCCTTCTCCCTGAAGCTACGCCTGCTCCCACTGAAAGGTGTGACGGAGAACAAGGCCACCCACGGCGTGGTGGAAACATAATATCTTGACCAAATTTGGGCCATGCGCTACGTAAGCCTTTGTTGTGCTTCGGCAAACCGCAGTGACCACACATCCTTAGCCCGCTGTGGCTTTCCAAACCCCGACCCAACAAGCAAAGCTTGCAACATGGACATACTATGGTATCCGACCCATGCCAGTCAGCAACAACAGACGCTGATTAGCTGGACTCCACACCAAACACAACCCTCGCCCACTCAGCCGCTCCACTCACTTGCTCACCCGACCCGGGCGGCCCAAGCGGCCTGAATCTCCTTGATGCGATTCTGCCGCAGGCTCAGCACCTCCAAACTCTGCAGGTCCGAGAAGGCCCCCTGCGGCAGCACCTGAACCCCCGAACCCGAGAACTGCAAAGCCGTGACCTGGACGGATGGGCCGAAAAGAGGTGTCCAAAACTGGAGGAGAGATCAAAGCGGATGACAACCTTACAAGGCTCTCTAACTCGCCCGAGTGATCCCAAGCGATCCCAAGTGATCCCGGGTGAAGGAGGGAATCTTTAAGAGAGAGAAAGAGAGAGAGAGAGAGAGAGAGAGAGCGAGAGAGAGAGAGAGAGAGAGAGAGAGAGAGAGAGAGAGAGAGAGAGAGTCCTTAAAGCCTCAACCCACCTGTGTCTTCCCAGTAGGCCTACATAACCTGCCCCAAGCAGTGCGAAGTGGCCCAAATATGATGACTCAGCATCAAGAAACGCTTAGGTACTGTCGAAGCTGTACTTTGCGCGCCGTTAGCCAAAGAAATGCCTCACAACAGGAGCAAGCGCTGCCATGTACAAAACTAGCTTTGCGATGGTCCCGTGTGCACTCCGCGTCTCCAGTCCCATCTTTGCTCATTTTGGACTTCCAAGGCTGCAAGCGTATCCTCTCCCTCCTGACTACACACTTCTCTCTCACAACTAAACCCCTTTCAAGATTGTGAGACATTGTGTCGACCATCGCGAAGCTGACACACGCAATGCTTTGAGAGGTCAAGGTCCACATGGCATGCCCTTGGTCTCCAACAGCTGCACCAACCACGCGACCCCTCCTTTCCGGAGACAATGAGGGACAAACACAAGCAAACCTATGCAGCTCAACATGTCGAGCATGCCCATGCGCGCGCGCCAAAAACGCAAATCCCCGACAGCAACCCAGAAAGAGAGAGAGAGAGAGAGAGAGAGAGAGAAAGAGAGGGAGGGAGAGAGAGAGAGAGAGAGCCAGAGCCAGAGCCAGAGCCAGAGCCAGAGCCAGAGCCAGAGCCAGAGCCAGAGCCTCAAGGCCCATTTCTCCTGCCTCCAAGCGGTTGCCCGACAGGAGCAACTTCCGCAAGCTGAGGCCTTTAAGGACCGGCAATGCCTGGCTCACCGGTGGATGTGGGTTCCAGTCTGCGGTCCCAATGAAAACAGCCGCACATTCACGGACAGCTCGCATCATAGAAATGGCGAAGCACTGCACGTCTGCTAAACATGATGAAAGCAGGTATGAACGCACTTCTTGGCGCAGCTGTTGCCGACATGTGTTGCTCGTCCCATAGGTGAAGAGTGGCCGTCTTCAGCCGCCGCAAAGTGCAAGTTGGACGGTCTCTCCTACCGCCACTAGGCCGCTTGTCCCGCCTCCAACAGATTGTTCGAAAGGTCGATCTCCTGGAATCAAGAACGGTCAACCGTATGGTTCTACATGCGTGCTCAGGAAGTGGACATGGGATCGTCCTGGGTGGTCTGCCAAAAGATCCACCAGCCTGTCCTCAATGTCTTGTTTGGATCCCCAGCTTCCAAACTAGCTACTAGCTCTTGCCTCACCGACCTCACCGCCCTCAAATAGGAGATCGAACGCCAATTGCTCACAACCGTCAAACCTTGACACGTCCGGCCCTGTTGTGCAGCTTAGTCGTTGGAGGGGAACCCGATCCACAAAACAAACACACTGATGAAGTGCTTGGACCACGTGGTAAATAGAAGAAGCTGAATAATCATGAATTCTGAATACCGCACCATTCCTCCCCAAGTCAGCCACCATTGGTGGCCAAATTGCAACCCACCATTGTCCTCCATACGGCCCAGCTGGAAGCTTGCTGTGTGCAGCTGGCAGGATTGAAGCCGGAGCCGCACCAAGCCCTGGAGGCCCTGAGTATGCCGTGCAAAATTCAAAGCCAGGGTGCCAAATGCCTCCTTACAGTCGTTCCAGCAGGAACCCACGGGCAAGCCACCCATTTTCGGGACGCCAAGTTCTTCACACGCCAACATGAGCTGAGGGGTGAGGCATGGGGAGCATGGAACCTAGTATGGTCTGCCAGCCCGCCTGGAAGAGTCCCAGGGTTACTGACCGCAGCGGGTTCCATGATAGGTCCAGGGACCGCAGCCGCGTCAAGGCGCGGAAAAGGAGGGGCTGGAAGCTGAGGCTCACGTTGCCTGCCAACCCGGTATCAAGTACATTCCCCATTGGAAGTGCCGCACTTCCAAGCAGTGTCAAGCAGTTCTTCCAGAGCCCTTGCCAAAACTGCACATCAGCCGGAATGGCAGAATAATAAACCCAGGAGGCCCCTGAAGTAAGTACAGGGTGCAACAGCCTGACAGGAAGGCCAAGGCCAAGCCGCCAACTTCTAGTACTCGCCCCTCTGCCCAAAGATGCCGGGCCAAGTGAATGTCAGTTTTTCATCCGCAACTGAAACAAGGAAACAAGATGCCAGGGCGCGCAGGGAGAGGTGCAGCAGGTCTTTGGGCAGCTCCAAACTGCCCAGGGGATTGTGACCTGGGCACCGTCCATGATTAGACGGCAAATTTCCTGTCACCTTGCAGGCAATCTCCTCATGTTCTTTCTTGGTGTTCTTCTTGCTGTGCTGCACGTGTGTGGGGGCGTGTTGGTTCCAAGCGGGCAAAGGCATCAAACACCTGTGTCTAGCTCACCTGTCTCTGGCGCACAAGTCAGCCCCAGCAGGCTTGCCTCGAGTCTTGGCACGCTGCGAGAGCTTTCAGTGTTCGAAGTTTGTGGCCATGTGTGTGTGTGTGTGTGTGAACGGGCGTGTGTCCCACTGCCAACTGTAACAATGCAAATCCCATTCTCAACCTTGGTGGCTTACAATGTGTGGGCAATCCTGGACATGCATAGGCTGCCAAATGCTTACATGCATAGGCTGCCAAACACTTAAACTTCGAAACGTAATCACGCGCATCCGCGCATGCCAAGTCGAGGCATTACAAAATAACCCTGGCAACAGCAGCAGCAGCAGCAGCAGCAGCAGCAACAGCAGCAGCAGCACCAGCACCAGCACCAGCAGCAGCAGCAGCAGCAGCAGCAGCTTCAGCTTCAGCAATTTCCGCAGCAGCAGTGGCAGTCGTCGTATTTGCGTTGGCGCCCGACAAGGGCCACCGCTGTCTTTTTAGGGGAAATTCAGGGGCACACTCCCGGCAGGACATCTCCCCCCCTCCAGCCCGCGAGCGCATCCGTGTCCAGGCGGCTGAGGTCCAAGGTCTGCAGACCCCAGTGCCTGTCACTGCGAGGGAACAAAACAACGACAGCCCGAGGCGGCAGCACAGGTCAGAGCAGCAACGGGGTTTGGGGGCATGCGCAATGCGCTCTGAGCTCTTCTGGGAACAAACTTGGCGTTGCGACCGCGTCGCACAGTTTTTGGGCACAGATAGGCAATCGCGGAAGAACCAAGCATGTTTAGTAAAACGGGGGCCCGCCACCAGCGAGCCACTAAACCCTGAACCAGAACAAACATGCCCACTCGTCAGGCAACATCCGAAAGAAGCCAAGAAACAAGCTGTGTCAAGCGTTTCAATAGCTAGCCGGTTGTAGGATGGCGCGAATTCCACCAAACGGCAAAAAATGGCTGCAGCTCGGGCGAACACCAAACTCGCGAAATCAGGGCGCCTCCCCAGCGAGGGCGCTGTGAGGTGGTTCCGTTGTAGATTTAGCGAGTGAAGGCCCCGCAAGCTCTGCCTTGGTCAACTCCTGGATTGAGGAGCTGCTCGTTGAGCTATGAATCATGGCATTTGTCACTACAGGATGTGTTGTCGAAGGACTCACTTCAACAGTGGGACACTGATACGGAGAAACGCGCTAATGATGCTGTTGGAGATGCTACCTTTCGTGCCCACACACCAATACCGACCAACCGTCCGTCCGACCGACCGACCGACCGACCGACCAACCAACCAACCAAACAGCCGCCAGCCCAAGGAAAAACTGCAAACAAGGCATGTAAGAGAGATATTTGCCGCATGCAACCCGGTCCGCAATGCCGTGCAACCCAATGTGCCACAGGCATGTGTGTTCCCTGTCACCGCAGCCATGCCAGTGTTCACATCACACACACACACACACGAGATGGGAGACAGTGAGCCCGTGAGGCGCATCCCATGTGCCAGCTTTTGAGGGCCTCCGCGAGGGCAATGGAGCTTCGGCTTCAAGCAGGTCAGATCATCTTTCGCTGGGCTGATTATCCTCATCCGCAACGCCATCAACCAGCCCAGGTACTTCACGTCTGATCATGCAAGAAGGTGGCGTCTGACTCCAAAGTAAAGAAGAGCACCGCGACAACCCCTCAGGAACAGGGGGCACACACACACACATCTACTAATTATATAGATGCGCACATGTGTGCATACACACATCGTGTCGAAACAGTTTGAGGAGGAGTACCCCAAACCCAGCATAGGCTTAAATTCCACCATGCGTCGGGAAAAGTATGGCTCGCGTCCCACCCTGGCACACGCCCACGCCAAGCCGGCGCATTGCTTGGCCAGGCCACAGGGGCTTGATGTCACTGAGCTGGTTGCTTCCCAGGTTCAGCACTCTCAGGTCGAACAAGCAGGAGAAGACCTGAGCAGAGAACTTTCAAGAGTCCAAGAGCCACGCCTGGCTCCCCTTTTCCTTCTACCCAAGATCCTTTCGGCGTGCAATGTGCCGTGGAAGGGGGGGCAGTGTGTGAGGGGGAAGGCGCCTCCGGCGGCAAGGATGCCAACTTGTTCTGCCTCAGGCTCAGCACCTCCAATGACGGGAAGGTCAAAAAAGCACTCGTGACAAATAAGCAGCCTTCAAACCTCTGGTCATGCAAGGGCGGAATAGTGTACGGAATGGCCAGCACGCTGGACAGCCAACACCAAGCCTAGAAGGATGACCGCCTCCGGAAAGCAGGCTCAAGCGACACTTGTCAAGCTGCTGACCGAGCTGGCTTCTACAGCCATGTTCAATGCCTGAAGCCATGCAGGGAATCCGAAGCGTGGAAGATTGGCCAAATCAGTAGGGGAGCCTCGAGGCCGCACCAGGACTGTCTCTACGGGCCCGTCAGGGAGGATTTCCCCAATGACGCCGTCGGCGTCATAAGGCCTTACAATGGAGCTGGGCCGGCATGCGCTGAAATTACTTGGCGGCCGGAAAAGCGAAGCAAACACACACATAACAACCCGTACCCCACTGCCGAAACCCATGTTAAGACGAAATGGTCTTGGCGCCGGCGTTCCCTTCTACTTCCTGTCTTGCCAGGAATGGGGCCTCTCGTTTTTGCACAGGGCCTCTCAATCCGCAACTTGACTGGTGCTCGACGGCTCTGCCCGCCTGCAGGGGAGAGCTGCAAAGCCCAGCCAGCGATTCCAGGAGGTTTCCATCCAGGTGGAGTCCCGTCCTGAGCGCTCGTGGCTCGTGCCGAGACGGTGCTTCCTTCGGCTTTGGCATGGTTGTGGAACATAATCCAAGTAGCAAAGTGGGCCATCCTCATCGCTTCTCACTTTTAAAGAGGATTACCTTGGTATCGGAAAGTGGCCATAAACATGTCCTTCAGTTTCGGCCCTGGCTATCGCTGGAGCGCCAGGCCGGGCACTCAATGGAGACTTTCTTGACGAGCTGGTCATTCAAACTACCCACGAACCTACCGCACAGCTGCGATTAACGTTCCAGCTCACAACCCATTTCTGTTTGATGATTATTTACACGAGGCAGCTTGCGTCACTGTTCCGATCAGGTTTCATCCAGTGGTCTTGCAAACCTGATCTGCCGGCTTGATCGCGGAGCTGCTGCAAAGAATGAGCCAGAAACATGAAAGTGGGTTACATGGCCAACCAACCATCAACACCCACCTAGGTCCACGCCCCTTAGAACTGCTGCAAAACGGCCCTTTGGCTTAGGTGAAAGCCTGCGCTTTGCATGATGTTAAACTAGTTGGCAAACTACGCGTTGTGAGCATGTGTGTGTGCCCTCAAGCCTGCACTCCCGAACGAAAGATGTCACTTTGGGATACATGCTGCAGCCCAAAAACATTTGAATGCACTTTGCTTGCGAAACACGCTTCTGTGCGTTATGACCTCGCCAGCTTGAGGCCAGACCACATCTTGACCCAACCCCGCCACTGAGGGGAGCCAAACAAGAAACCAAGATAAACCAAGCATGCCCCAGCCCCTTGCCTCAATCATGGCACGGGATGCCGGGATGCACTCCAACCTTTTTTACTACCCGAAGTGCCGCCGAGTCACAAGAATGGCAGCTGCAAGTCCATACGCTGGAGCCTTCCGGCAATGCAAAAGGAGGCTTGGCCACACCCACCCTGCCTGTTACATGCCCATTGCAGAGATCAGAAGCCAGTTGGTCAATCCATGGCCCATCTTTGCCTTGTCCATGGCGTGTTCCTTGCGTTTCTTGCAAAGTTCATTTGGCACTTTGTTTTAGGTGCTATCTGTTCGCCCTTCTCCGCCGAGCCACTGGTTCCAAGAGGCGTCCAGGGTCCTCAATAGCAGCAGATCCTGCGCGCCGACAAAAGGACTCCACGAGACAACAATTGTTCGGCATGCCTTGCAGACTTCCCCCAACCCAGCCTCTGAGCTTTGTCCGGGCAAGTCCAGGCCGCTCAGCTGGTTCTCAGCCTGAAATCGGGCCGAGCCATAGGCCAGGCGCCATCCTTTTTTGTAATGCAAATCCTGCATTGGGAAAAAAGACCTACTGGCCTCTATAGACCAGCATGGGCGAAATCGAGTACATTGACCAGATTACCAACATGACCAGATACGTTACGCTCACGCATCAGCATGACCTCCCCCCAAACAACCAACCTTCCCTCCCCCCCACCCAAAAAAAATACAAACCGGCATAGACCCCAGAACTGCATATCCCCTAGCACCCTGTCGTCAATCTCGCAAAATGCGCGCGCCGTCACCCGAACAGCACTGCCGTCCGCGGCGCCAGGTCCAGATCTTGGAGGTTCCACGGCAGGCGCGGCACCTTGGCCAAGGCGTTGCCCCGCAGCGAGAGCCGCACCAGCGCCCCGAGCTGCTCCACCCAAACCCCCTGCCGGCACCACGTTTTCGTTAGCGCGGCACGAATCGGCGGTTTGAGGTCAACGTGAAGAGGTGGATGCCCGGAAAAGGGGAAACCAAGAAGAAAGCCGAAAACCATGTTTGGGCTTGGGGGGGCACAGGGAAATGGACCCCGAAACTGGCACCAACCTGGTTGGCGCCCCTTGAAAAAACAGCCTGAAGAGGTTACCCTCAAGAAACACAGGCGGATGAAAGATGTGCACACCCAAACAAATGGGACCACAACCAGTTGGCAACAACAATGAGACAAGGACATGGTCGGATTCTGCTTCAGTACCAACAAGAGATCCAGGTTTCGGGGGATGGCGCTTGGTCCTGTGCTAGCTCAAAAGGGGGACGTCGCCAGAACACAATCGTACTTGCCTTTTGCTGCGTGCCCCCACAACTGGCATTGCAAGGCTTCCGTAGGACATGTCGGATTGTACAACATCATGTCAGTCGAGCGGCAGACGAAATGTAAACCTGGGACACACTCCCTTAGGCAGCTCTGCGTCAACAGGAAGGGCTTCCCGTGCGCCTTAGAGCTCTCGTTTTTTGCTCTGAACCCTACCACGGCCCCTTTCGCTCCCCAATCAACGGGTGTGCGTTTCTTCCACCACCGGCCGTCTGACCCGACAAAGCCAAAGGGCGCGCCGCAGTCGGGGCCGCAAACCGAAAGCCGAAAGCGCCTGCGCCTCCAAGGCGTTGGAGGAGAGATCCAGGCTGCTGAGGTTCTGGGCCTCCAGCGGCCCGAAGCTCTGCAGCCCGTTGCGGGCCAGCACCAGCTGAGTCAGCGCCTATCGGAAGTTGGCGGATGCGGGGGGCCCAAAGTTGGTGGCTCAACCTCCGCTCAGATTCTGATTTCTTTCTTTTTTTTGGGGGGGGTGGGAAGGAGGAAATGAGAAACAATCACCTATTCGAAGCCCCAGCAAAGGCAGGCTCTGCAGTTCGCATGGTGGCACGGCAAGTGTCGGATCCTTTGTTCCTTTTTGCTGTGGGAACGCGGCCAGTGTTTATCAATATGCTGTTTCATGGGCATCCATGCCGGGCGCAAGGCCTAGCGGGAAGGCAAGCTGCGTCTTCAGGCGTCTTGGGATGTCTGTCATATTTCTGCGCATGTGTGCACGATCCATAGCTCTCACATCCAAGCAGCTGCGATGTTACCATAGCTTGTGAGAAACTGGCGAAACCGGCTGCCGTCTTCGTGGCGGCTAGATTCAAACCTGGCTTTTTGGGGAAAGAGTTTTAGGGTTGTGGCTCGGTACTGTCGTTTCGCTTGGGATGTACGGAAAGCCCCCACAGTGATGCAAACATGCCCAGAGGGAATGGGGAGCACTCGGCGCCAAAAAGGCAACCCCTTCAAACAGAGGGATCCTCGACTTCAAGGAGGTTGCTTTGCAGCCAAGGCTCCTGAGAGACGTTCACGCTGAAGTTTTTCAAGCACAGGCCAGACAAGTCCTTGGCCGGCCACCCACCTGTTCCCACCCAGGAGCAAAGAGCGCAAAAGCAAACCAAACGGTCGGAAGCCTGGTGCAGCTTGGCAGGGCGAGTCTAACTCCGTCAATCAGGCTTGCCAAAACTGCTGGGACAAAGTCCTGGCACCTGTGGATCAAGCATCAAGTGAAATGTCCACCCATGGAATCTCAGCATACTTAGGCAATATTGCCCCAAAGCAAGCAACCCAAGCATGGCGATAAATGGTGCTATGTTGCCTCATAAAGGCGGATCAACAGCTGGAGCTGCAGTAGCCCTTACTGTACCTCCCTCACATACCGTCACACCCACTTTTCTGCCCACTTTTGTGGCCACCTCCCCTCTCCCTGCCACCTCTCGCAGCGCAAGCGCCTCTGCCCCTGAAACCTGCCAGTGTGCCAAGACCTGCAGCTCCGGACCCTGGAAGCTTCCAGGCTCCAGCTCGCAGATGGGGTTCCCAGACCTGGAGCCACGCACAGACTCGCAGACTCGCGTTGTGGGGGGAGGGGGAGGGAAGGGGCAGGTCATACTTCCCTTTGATGGGTGCCCGGGGGCAGTGCAGATGACTGCTTCTGTCTCCATCGTCCGAGCGGCAGGTTGAGCCAACGCAAATGCTCGAGACGCATGAGGCTGCCAGACGGCACCTGTGTCAGCGCATTCTCAGAGAGGTCGAGCCCTCCTGGCAGTGACGGGAGCCATGGCCATGATGAACAAGTAATTACAGCAGTGAGAGCGCAGCAAACAGTTGAGCATGGAGGAGGAGAGTACAAGACGCCAATAAAGTACTGGAACATATCTATTCGAGTTTCTATCTTCTCTCCCACAGCTGGCAGCTGCGCCAGGCACCACTCGAAGCGCGTTCAGAAAGCCCTGTCCTAGCATGCCCAGCTCTGCCACCTGGAGAAGGCTCATATGGGACGACCCTTTGATCTAAACCACCTTGACAGGCAGAGGGTGACCAAGCTGAAGGTGAGGTCACTGGTACCAATCTTGAATCATGAATCAATGGACATGCCCACAGTGTGTTTTACAGCAGGCATCAACCATGACTGTGAAATCAACGCCTTCAAATAATTTCACCAGACACAACACGAACACAGGTCCCTCTGCAGGTACGCGAGCACATCTCTCACCTCACTTCCTCCCATCTGAGGGCACCGAGCCTCAAAGATGCTGCGAAGGCCCAGCCCTCTGGCCGAAAGAGACTCCAAACGCTCCAGGCCACTCCACCTTGGCCAACGCGGCTCCTCTTGAAATCAGACCAGCCAATCCAATGGACAGCTTCAAGCTTCACAAAGCCAGTCACTCAAGCGGGTCGGTTGCTTCCAGTTGAAGCATATCTGTGTACGGCCCTGTTTCATGTTAATCACTTCCAACTAGTCGAGGCCATCAAACCCTGGCCAGCTCTTGGGCAACTGGGCCTGGATAGCGCGAAATGGCGATGGTTGCTGCGAATCACTCTACTCACAACGCCTGCCCAGCCTTGCATTGAGCCTTAAACACTGAGCCCGCGGGCACGCCAGGCTGAAGGGCAGGCAACATGTTCTGGGAAATGTCCAGCACTCGCAAGCTGCTGAGATTCCTCGGCGAAAGCTTGGGTGTTCAGCCAGCGAGATTTCCAAGCAATCAAACTAAACGGGCCCTTGACCGCGCATGGCGGTGCATATTGTAGCTGTTCTTTTTGTAAAGCAACATTCTGCTCCGGAACCCCGGCGAAAAAAAATCCAAGGATTTGCTGGAAGTGCTGACGATGCTCAGGTTTTTTGAGGTGCTTAGAGACAGCACATCGTCTGGCGAGGAACTCTTCCTCCAATCAGTGCATGACGTAACCCGGAAGTTTTTGGTTGTGAGCGAAAGTGAGCGTGAATCAGAAAGAGGGACAAGCAAAATGAGAGAAAGAAAAAAGGCCAGACATTTCAATGAATGCAAAAAAGGAAAGGAAGAAAGAGAGAGATAAAAGAACAGAAAGACAGAGAAAGAGAGAAAGAGAGAAAGAGAGAAAGCGAGAAAGCGAGATGCAGAGGAAGAAGAAACAGAGAGAGAGAGAGAGAGAAAGAGAAAGAGAAAGAAAAAAGAATCAGAGAAAACAAGAAAGAATGAAAGAAATAAAGAAAGAAGGAAATAAAGAAAGACAAAGGGAGAGGCGAGCAAGACAGAAAAAGAAAAAGGAAAACAAAGAGAGAAAGAAAGAAAGAAAGAGAGAAATAAAGAAGGAAAGAAAGAAAAAAAAGAAAGAAAGAGTAAAAGAATACAAGAAAGAAAGAAAGAAAGAAAGAAAGAAAGAAAGCAAGAAAAAGAGACGGAAAGAAAGAGAGAAATAAAGCAAGAGAATGCGAAAGAAGAAAAGAGAAAGAGAAAACGAGAGAAAGAGAGAAAGAGAGAAAGACAAAGAAAGAGAGAAAGACACAGAAAGAGAGAAAGACACGGAAAGAGAGAAAGACACGGAAAGAGAGAAACACAAGAAAGAGAGAAAGAAGGAGAGTGAGAGAGAGAATTCAACCACAGAAAGGAACAAAGAAACAAAGAAAGACAGAAAGAAAAATGAAACAAAGAAACCGCAAAAGAGAGAAAGAGAGAACGAGAGAACGAGAGAACGAGAGAAAGAGAGAAAGAGAGAACGAGAGAACGAGAGAAAGAGAGAAAGAGAGAAAGAGAGAAGGAGAGAAAGAGAGAAAGAAAGGACGAAAGAAAGAACGAAAGAACGAAAGAACCAAGGAACGAAATAACGAAAGAAAGAATCAAACAAATAACAAAAACAAGAAAGGCTGAGAGAACAAGAGAAAGAGAGAAGGAAAACAAGCAAAATAGAAGAAAGAATGAAAGCAAGACTGCACGTGGCTCTCTCAACCTCTTTGCAAGTCCGTCTCAAAGACGTGCGGCCAAAATGGCAAGTTGTAGTCAACAAGAACGGTGCTAAAAAGGAACCAGACCGGCGGCACGTTCTTGTAAGTGGGCAATGGGGTTTCCTTGACCCCGGCATTATTGCAGCGGGGCCTCTGGAATGTGCCTGGCGTCAAATTCTGCAGCTGGTTCGAAGACAAGTTCAATGTCCTCAGCCAACTGTCGACAGCCAAAAGGCGGGAAATGTGAGGGTAGAACAGGATTTCGCACACCTGGCCCGTCGCTTTGACCAGGGCAAGCCCCTGAATTTCAGTATTAGACGGGGGCAGATCGCACCCAGAATGTTTTCAGGCTGCTGCCCCCAGTTTTCCAGTAGCGCATGCATCCTTCAACCCTGGAAACAATCTTACCCTGAAGCTTCCCTGAAACAATCAAGCCTCCAATCCTCTAGCTTCCTTTGAGCTGCTTCTTGGCACGCACCATTACTGCAGCTCGGTCACGTCAAGCCGTCCAGCGCATCAAAGATAGTTGGCGGCAGAAGCTCTAACTTGTTCTGCGAGATGTCCTAGGGTTGCCAATTCATTGTGACATATCAGCAGCAAGCGAAGCAGTAGTAGTTGCAGGAGTAATAGTCATCGTTGTCGTCGTGGAAGTGGCGGTGGTAGTGGTGGTGGTGGTGGTGGTGGTGGTGGTGGTGGTGATAGTAGTGGCAGTGGTAGTGGTAGTGGTAGTGGGGTAGTGGTAGTGGTAGTGGTAGTGGTAGTGGTAGTGGTAGTGGTAGTGGTAGTGGTAGTGGTAGTACTAGTAGTAGTAGTAGCAGTGGTAGTAGTAGTAGTAGTTGCGGCAGCAGTAGCAGTAGTCGCAATAGCAGTAGTAGCAGTAGTGCCAGCTGTAGCTGTAGCGGTAGCAACAGCAATGGCAACGGCGGCAGCAATCGCAAAGGCAATGGCACCAATGCGAATACCAAAAGCAATGGCCATAGCAACGGCAAGGCTAATAGCAATGGGAATTGTAACAGAAATGAAAACCACAATAATAACAATAGTAGTAGTTGCTGTTCTTGTTGTCGCCGCGGTAATTTTAGTAGTAGTAATAGTAGTAGCAGCAGCATCAGCAGTCGTAGTGGTAGTAGCAGTAGCAGTCGCAGAGGCAGTGGTAGCAGTAGTAGTGGTAGTAGCAGCAGTAGCAGTAGTAGCAGTAGAAGTGGTAGTAGTAGTAGTGGTGGTGGTGGTGGCGGTGGTAGTACAAGTAGCAGTAGCAGTAGCAGTAGCAGTAGCAGTAGCGGTAGTAGTAGCAGTGACACTTTCATAGTAGTGGTAGTAACAGTGCAATGGAAATAGCACTGGTAACAGCAGAAGTACAAGTAGAGGTCGGAGTGAAATAAAAGTAAAAAGTTAAAGCGCAAATGAAAGTAAAACAAAAAGTAAAAGGTACAAGTAGAAGTAAACGCAAAAATGAAAGTAAAGTAGAAGTAGAAGTAAAAGTAGAAGTAGAAGCAAAGATAAAGTACAAGTGGAAGTATAAGCAGGCCTAGAAGCAGAAGTAAAAGCAGAGGTCGAAGTACAAGTACAAGCGGAAGCGGAAGGAGAAGTGGAGGTAGTAGTAGTAGTAGTAGTAGTAGTAGTAGTAGTAGTAGTAGTAGTAGTAGTGGAGGTAGTAGTAGTAGTAGTAGAAGTAGAAATACAAACTAAGAGCAAACAAAAACGCAAACGAGAAAGTTAAAAAAAAATCCAACAGCCAATGCAAAAGCAAAAGCGTGTGCGAAAGCAAAAGAAAAAGCAACAGCAACAGCAAAGGCAAAAGCAGCAGCAACAGCAAAAACACACAAGGAACATGTCAACGTAAGAGGAGTAAAAGTAAAAGTAAGACTACTACTACTACTACTACTACTACTACTACTACTACTACTACTACTACTACTGCTGCTGCGCCTTCTGCTGCTACTACTGCTACTGCTACTACTCCTCCTCATCCTCCTGTTACTATTGCTAGTAGCACTGCCTTGCCAACTGCTCTTTTCTCCAGTTCCACACGGGACGCTATATTAATAACCTGTTAACTGCCCCTTCCTCCAGTTCCACGCCGGACGCTAACTTACTGCCCCCTCCTCCCGCGCCGGACAGCTGCCTATGAGCTTACTGACTGCCCCATTCACCAGCCCCGCGCCGGAAACTAACTTACTAAGTGCACTGTCCGCCAAAATGCACAGGAAACTGCAAACTAGCCGTATTGTGGGAGAAAGACATAGTTGATCCTGAATAAAGTTTCTGACGTGCGTGCTCACCATGGGACACCACGCTTTGCCTGGCTGTGATTTCTGCTGCGGTTACAACAAGAAAGTCATGCATGAAGGTGGTGCATTTGCTTCCGCAAGAACACCCAGAATGCCTTGCACAAAGGCTTGGAATTGTTCCAAAATTTGGCCACCTGCCGGCGCTGCTCCTCCTACAAGCGCTGTGCGCCTCAACCTGCAAACACCGAGCTCGTGCGGCAGTCGAGGCACCAAGGTGTTCAGCCCCTCAAGCGGTTTGAAGACTTCCTCGGGAAGGCTGGCAAGATG
>CAUJNA010003501.1:407986-432986 GCA_963377175.1 Effrenium voratum | reverse complement strand
AAAAGCAGTGACACTTTTGCGTCGACTCTTTCGTGGCTGCCGTTGTCACTGTCTTTCTTGTGCCATGTTTACAGCTGTTACTGTCATCTATTGCAACGTGAGACCGCCACCAGCCAAAAGCAGCCCAACGGAAGTAAAGTAAAGCAGTTGTTGTGATCTGCTTTTGAGCTGCTGGGGATATGTGTATGTGTAAGTATGAAGCATGTGTTTTGTCTTGCAGGCGAGCAGGCGTTGGCAGAACTTCCGAAAAACGCCCGCCATGTCCGTGACATTTGACAACTTAACACCAATATCGCGAAACTTAGTGAAACTGAGTGACATCTGGTGAAATCTTGGCGAGAATTCGGGTACCATTCACTCCCTTTCCTGTGAAACAGTAGGCAAAGGGGTGTTGCAACAAGTCGCCTTGCCGTGGACGGAGCACCTGTTGGGGCTGAGATGATTCCAGCCACTAAACAAGTGTGCATTGTCCGCAAAGTGTTGCGATCCCCGACAAAGAGACTGCAAACACTGCTTTTGTTCCGGTGCCCTGGAAACGTCAAACACCAAACCAAGTGACTTGAGCAAAAGCATGCCAAAATGGAGGACACATGCAATAATACTTCAGCAGCTCTTCAGCAATTTTAAGAGGACAAGCCAAAACATGCCTCTTGGGCATCCGATACGACGTATGGACCCTGACACGACGGACCGTATGGACCTGGAGAGCTCGTTGTCGTCGAGGTTCAACACCAGCAGGTCGGCCATAGCGTCGAACAGCCCTGCCCATGTGGCTGATCTGATGGGCAAGGAAGCTCCCACGGGCCACCCTCGCATCGACTCTCGCAATGAGGAAGCTCCCGCCTGGGCTGATGTTCTGGAGGTTGCCGCCTCCAAGGGTCGGAGCGGAATGAAGCGCCAGGACGACTCTCTCTCAGCACAGCTCATGCAAGGCTGTCCCCCGCCGCTGTCAAACAAGCCATGTCATCAAAACTGGCAGTCCGTTCCGAAAACTCACGCCGCTCAAAACACGACACAAAAGCAAACCCACACCTTTCCCTGAGTACCAAAACCCAGCCTTGCCAATTTCGAAACCTGCTGGATATTGGGTGCCATGGGTTGTGGGTGAATCATAGACTGATTCACCAATTTTCCCTGAAACCGTTCCGTTTGGGCCGCCATGCCCACCTTGGAGCTCCAAACGCTGCAACGACGGCAGCCGCAGGGGGAGCAGCTGGGGCAGAGGCAGATTCGCCGCCCAAAGCGCCTGGGGGCTGCCAAGCAAAAACGGCGGACGGGGCCTGCGACTCTGCCGCCAAATTGCTGCATAAAGAGTTGGATCTCAAAATCTGATTCCGGGTGTACGAAGCAAGGCAAGTAGCTGTCAGCCGACTGCGCGTCAGCTGGACGTGAAGTCACAAACTTGGGAGCAGACAAGGCCTGAGGGCCCTAGGCAACTCTACCAAGGCACCTGCAAGTCGCTGAGGTTGAAGCTGCTCGGCGTGAGATTCATCAGGTTGTTGCCAGAGATATCCAAGGTCTGTAGTTGAGGCACGTGTGTGAAAGCACCTCGGGTGCCAGAACTGCCGATGGAGGAACCTTAAGGCTTCACTGGAGATACGTGCATTGCTGGCAAAGCTCTCTCAATAATTATCGCAACAGCTCGCCCTTTCAAAGCAGAGGGGAGGGCGGCCCAAAGGAAATACCTCCATCGTTTGGCCCACTTCGCTTCGAACCTCCGCATCCAGTTGCTTCAAAAGCATCTCGAGCCTTGGGGTTTGGGTGTGCTTGACAGCCGGCTTGGAGTCGGAGCGTGCTCTTGGAGCTACGCCTACGATGCCTCAAACCTCCTTGGAAGCATGGCAAAGACACGCGCAAGGAATTCCCCGCGACCAAACTGTCTGGGGCCAAGACCTTGGACATCCGTCAGCTCATTCTCTGAGATGTTGAGCTTCAAGAGGTTGGGCACGCCTGTGCAGCTTGGGCTAAAAACTCAAAGAGTTGGACGGTTTGGCTGGGATCGCCCATTCAACTATATGGATGAGTCTTCAATTTTCTACCCACCACGGAAGGCGACAGGGGGCCTTTTTCGAGGAACCTGATCTTCCAGGAAGCTGTCGCCCAACCTCTGCCCTCCCTCTGGCAGCTGGCCCCTGCCTGACAGCGGCCCAAAGGCCCCAGAGAGCTTGTTCTTGGAGTAGTCCAACTCCTGCGCGGAGGCTTGAACCCCCCCCCCCCAACAACCACAAGGCTCATCACGCTGCGGCCGCCAATCGAGGCAACGTGAAAACTGAGCATCTCAGCAAACCAGGCATCCGTCCATGCGGTGGGGTGCTTTCCCACTGCCAACCTGCCAACGTGAGCCCAGCCAGCGGCCGAAGCTCCTCCAGGCCGGGCAAGTCCCAGGCGCCGAGGTCCTTCAGAAAGTTGTGCTTCAACAACAGCTGGCGCAAGCCCGGCAGGTCTTTGAAGGCCTCCCGAAGGCGAGCGGACTGGCGGTTTTTGGCCGGGCTGGTGGGGCTGATGGGGCGGATCCCGGAAGCATCTCTTGACCGAAGCCTTGCGCGGAAGATCAATCAGCGTGGCCCCCTACGAAGCAATCTTCGCAATGCCCGAGCTAGCCTTTCACCGTCAGCAAATGCCTTGGGCTGGAGTATAATTCCTTTTGCCCATGCTGTGGAAGAAGTTTGCACGCTGAAACAGCTATGACCTGTCTATGTTGACTCCACATCAGCTAAACTACTAATCCCTATCTGACCGCCATTGGCCACCCACCAGCGCCATGATGTCTGGACGCTGAAGGGCAGAAAAAACAAAATAAAGGGAAAAAAACGGTGCTGTGGATGTGGAGCAGCTGCTTGGAATGGCCGAAACAGCTTGACATGCACAGGATGCCGCAGCTTGCAAAGCTTCCGAAGCACAGACTTCAGTGATACCCCTCGGCATGACCAACCAACCGACCCGCAAAGAATTCTGCAAAACACATTGCTTTGAGTTGGCGCTTGGCGCCCACGAAGGGAAGGAATCGCAATACGTCGATTTGCTCACCTCATGCTGCCACTGTGGAAAAGGCAGGCCCGACCCTCAGAAACCACAGCCCCGCCTGCGTGCCCAGCTCCTGTGAAAAGACTTGAGGCCCATGACCCGAACAAAGTGGGTAGGCTTTCGTTTGCATTGCATGCCACACGAGGACGAAGCAACAAATGGTCTCATCACATTGCTTTCCTTGTTGCTTCATGGGGCTTGCAGAACGAGGAGAGCAGTAAACCAAAATAAACCCGTCAACAGACTTCCTTTCCAAATATGCTGGTGTGGAAAGCTTAAAGCCATGACCCTCGCAAGCCATCTCTTGCGCGCGTGCACGGACAGCGCTCCTCCAGTAGGTTCTCGCTGAGGTCCACGACCGCAAGGCTTGGCAGAGAGGCGAAGACGCCGTCACGCAACTTCGAGAGACCTCAAGCTTGACCGGAACTTGCAATCTGGGTAGCTTTGAATAGTACAGTGGGAAAGGAGCGGGGGTGTCATGCGACAATCAAGCACATCCACGTGCGACAAAAGCGTCAGGATTGCCCCCTGATTCACCAGCTTGCTGAAGGAACCCTGAGGGAACCAACCCTGAACTTGGCCCGGGTCACGATTCTCGCTGACGTCCAAGCGGTTCAGCAAGTGCAAGTTGCGGAAGATGCCAGGCGGCAAGTCCATCAAAGGATTGCCCACGATCATGATCCTGGGCATCAAACCCGACGAAAAGGACACTGGCGAAAAGGAAGCCTTCCTCTGAGATGAACAAGGACAGTTCGCCGGGCGCTCGAAACACCAAATCCTGTCCAGGCGGCTCCTCTTCCTGGTTCTTCAACTTTGTGCCGCCCAGCAGGATCTGGCGGCAAAGCGCGCAGCCGACTTCATTGACAGTTGTGTTCTTGATGGGGCGTTGTGATGCTCAGATGCTGGGTGGTTGGACACACTGCTTAGCAATCGAAACAACTCCACGACTCTAAGCGCATGGTGAGTACTTATCGGTCCAACTCATACTAAGAAGGGGCAACGCGGACAATGTCATGTGTCTTAGATTCGGCATCTGACATTGACTTGAAAAACTTCCAGATTGTTTCGAGTTGATACAGGGTTTCCCCGGGAGTTGTTTTCAGGCCGGCCGCTGACCCGAGCCTCCCCTTCAAAAACCTCCGTCCCGCCTGTTGCAAGCCCGGCATCGGCTGGAACACGTCCACGTGCAACTGCCGCAAGTCATTCTGCGAGAGCGACAGGGTATTCAGCCTCCTGGGCGCCGAGCAGGCGATCACTCGGGGGCCTGCCTTGTGCTCGCTCTGTGCCCAAAATGGCTTGAACGGTGCTACCTGGACGAGATGGAAAAGCCGCACAAGGCACGAAGGCGTGCACCTCCAGCGCATTGCTAGCACAAAGTGGCTGCAACCTGTGAACTGCCCACAAATTGTCACACAATTTGAAAGGAGGCCCATCTTGAACTTTTAAACCGACCTCAAAGCGCACCCTGCCCCCCGGCGCGAGACTTGCTTGTGCATCGAGCGGCTCCAAGCCGTGGAAGTTGGGCGCGCCCAAATCCGACAGGTGGTTCCGTGACAGGTCCAGCAGCTGAAGATGGGAGAGCCCTGGTGGTGGGCCCCGCGTGTCATTCCCCCAAACTTTCCAGCGAAAGATTGGCACATGCAAAGTCACCAGCGGTCGGGGACTGACAAGTTGCCTTGACAAGGGCCGGTGAAACTGCGAGGCTGAGCTGCTGTGGCCAAAAACAAGAACGAAGCAACATAGACTCGCCCTCTGTGCCTGAGAAGAGCGCGGGCGCCAGCTCATGCAGCTGGTTCTGCGCCAGAGAAAGGATCATCAGGTCCTGGCAAACAACCCGCCCGACATCCCACAGACCCGAGCTGAGTGCTTGGTGGTCTTCTGGGCCATGTTCTGATGCGAAGGCTGAGAATGATGCACAGATCTGACGTGCCGTGTTGCCCCGTCCCCGCCCAGGGGATGGAAGACATCTGGCGCCACCTCTCCTGGGCAGACGGTTAAAAGAACACCCATGCATACAGCGTAGGTCGGCAAATCATCACGTGCTGTCGGCTTCACCCAGGGGCACCTCCCATACCCAACTGCGGCAACTGCGTGAAATCACCTAACTTCAAGCCTTTGAGAATCTTGGCAGTGGAAAGACAGCTTGTTTGAACAGCCCACGCATTCCGCAGCGTATTTGTGCGCTCGGCACACTGCCGGGTAATGCCGAACAAGCACTGCCCGATCCAACCCAAACACATGCGATCACCGCCTGTGCAACTGAGATTCGGATATGTAGCGACGCCAAGTTCAGGTACTTGAAACCTGGCACACCCTGTTGTGCAATCCAGTGGGCTCACCGCGTGGGAATTGGGGACAGGGGAAGAAGCAACACCCCTACGATTTGATGCATTAACGAATGAACTGCCAGAAGGAATTGTCAAAGTGGGACTCTGGCAGCCTGAATTCCATGAATGAGGCGATTTCGTTTGGCAAGCGAACTTGCAAGAGCAAGCAAACAGGAGGATGCTGAAGTATCCACGCATCAGAAGCCATCTGAAAACGCGGTGAGGCCAAAATTACATCAGCATAGACCCTAGATAGCCACAAAGATGCCAACACCTCTAACAGCACCTCGCGAAGAGCGCCCCAAACAGCACCCGGCCGTCAATCTCGCAAAATGCGCCCGCACCGTCACCAGCTCCTCAAACAGGGCCCCAAACAGCAACCCAAAACAGCACCTGCACCAGCACCCCAAACTGCATGCGCCCTAGCACCTTACCGTCAATCTTGCAAAGACGCGCCCGCACCGCCACCAGCACCAGCTCCTCAAACAGGGCCCCAAACAGCAACCCAAAACAGCACCTGCACCAGCACCCCAAACTGCATGCGCCCTAGCACCTTACCGTCAATCTTGCAAAGACGCGCCCGCACCGCCACCAGCACCTCAAACAGCACCCCAAACACTACCCCAAACTGCACGCCCCCTAGCACCAACCCATCACTCTCACATTTTTGTTCCCCTCTTTAGTAGAGTTAGAACCCCTAATAGCTTTCAGCTGTCTGGTGAACAAAATCAGCATCCCAGCCGCGCTTGATCCAAGCGGCGCAGCGAAGCGGCGAGGTTGCAGTTCTCCAGGCGATGCAGCCCGCCCCTGGAAACACGGTGCGAACCATGCCCTGATACCAAAGCCGGCTATTTTCCAGACTGCATCACTTTCAGGGGATTGGTATGCCTGAAACACAATTTAAGTTGCAAGAGCGGCATCAACAACTTCCCCGATCCTGGTAGTCTTGCAGGTGCACGGGTAGCAGCGCAAATCCATGGACTGGTTGGGGTAGAACTGCCTCGGCTCCGCAATCCCAGGGCGAGGCCAAGCTAAGCTCGAGCGGGGGCCATTTCTTGACACACATCTCGCCAGAAAGGCCAAAACAAACCATGGGAACGAGCCCAAATCAAAGGTATCAAACTATCCAAAGAACCAGTTTTTGCAACCCCCGCAGAATTCCCCAGCCGCGGCGAGCGTCTGCATCGCCAGCGTCACCCCCACCACTGACAGAAGCGACACAGCATAGCCCAGAGCTAGTAGCCGCGGACGTCTCACTCCTGGTGAACTTCAAGCGACGTTGGGCAACGATGATTACAAGCGCGATATGACTGCTGCCACTATTAAAATGCGGATGGTGCAGACAAATCTGTTTGCAGCCCACAAGAAGCCTCAAGCCTTCCTAGCGTTTGTAAAGCCAGTCTGTTTCTCGGCACCTGCTCGGGTGACCAGGCTCATGCTGGAAAGCGAGCGCCGGGATTTGGGGCCAAACTCCGGCTGCTCAGGGCACCTAAGCTGACTCAACTCAACTCGACTCAACTCGACCGAACTCAACTCAACGTGTCTGAAAAATCATGCGTGTTTCCGGGACCGGTGTAGAACAACCGAAGACCTAGGACCGAAACGAGACACAAACTAGGCCCAAAACGACTCTGTGGCCGATTCCGAGCCGACTCCGAAACTAGGACCGAAACGAGCCTCAAACCCGGACCAAAGCGATACTGCGCCACGTGTCAGACGCGAAACGAAGACAATCGACGGCCCTCTCGGATTAACTTCGTGGCCGTGGCTTCGGCCTTACCGCTACGAGTCTTGTGCCATTCCATTTGTCTGAGGCTGCACGTCCGCAAGGGATGGAGACTTTTCAAGTACATCATCCACAGCACGAGTTTACCACACCCGCAGATGAACTCTATAACTTCAGCACAGCTTTCCAAGTTTCAGGGGGCTCAGGCCGTTGACGTAGAATGGCAAAAAGCTTGCTTTGCCTTGAAAGTGCCATCTGCCAGCAATCCAAAAGTGAATGTTCTAGGAAGATTAATCCTTCGGGTTCTCTGATGCTGCCATCTAAGCATGCTTGCAGCCAACAAAGTGTCCAAACACAAGGGCCCAAACATGCCCCAACATGTACCAACCACCTACAAAAATGCCAAACCCCCTTGCTTGAAATGCCGACACCCGCCCCTATGCGGGTGGTAAGTCGTCCGGCAACCCCTTGCGCCGGTTCCCGTGCTGGGCGCCCGACACGGCAAACTTGGCGGCGGCCTCCTCCAGCGCGCGGCAAACGCAGCACACGTGCACCAGCGAGATGTAGATGGAGAGGTAGTCTCGGCGCCCACCAAAACCGCCAAACGCCCATCATTACAGACTACGGGTCAAAATCCCGTACCCCCAGTGAACATCCCAATCCCCACTAAAACGAACCACAACGGGTGGTGCACCTACCCCAAAATGCTACCATTGGTTTTGACCCATAGCCACATGCCTTTGTTTGGCACAGGAGAAAAACGAATGTCAGTCTGCCCCTGGAAATGGCGGCCATTTGCGTGCATGTCTGTGTCGGCCCCAGGCGCTCACAAAGCTGGTGGGGAAGGGGAAGATCGGATTCAGCTCGTTGGTGAAGCGGACCTGCTGGGAGCTGCCGAAGTTGCCCACCAGCGTGTCTTTGAATGAGAGCTTCCTCAGGGAGACCAGGCCTTGGATCGGGGCGCAGCTCACACAAAGCAGAAGCCCCATGTTAGTGCTGTTGAAACACATAATCTTCTCAAGGGCCTTCGTTCACGAACAACTCCCACAGTGGTGAAGTGATGGCGGTCCGGTTCACAACGGGGGCCGCTCTGCCATTGCAACAGATCAACAAGTACGACCAGCAACTTGTGATAGAAGCCTTGGCGAAGCCATGCCGCACCCGTCGCGTCCAAGCAGCTCATGGAAAGGTAGACCAGGATGTAGCCGAGATGGATGGAAGCGTCCAAGCCTGCTGCACAAAGACGACACCAGTGCTTCTCATCGAAGAGAACCAGCACGGCCGGGTAAATGCTGTTCACTCCTCACGCAAGTGAGGAGTGAAGCTACTAGAAGAGTCGTTTGTTTACCTTATTTCGAGCTATCTCCACCTACGGAAGTGATTGACTTTGCCAACGCTGATGAAAAGCGCGGATCTTGATTGGGGAGTTATTTTGTGAACTACTAGAGGACACGTTCACGTCTGTCATTTTTGTGTGGGGCAGCTTCATTCCATGTTAGCAGTTGGCAGCGCATGCACCCACTGGATAACAGCGCCTGGACCTACTGTAGAACATGAGTACGAATGCGCATGTCCAGGTTCCATGAGCTTTGCTAAGGACAAGCACAACCAGCACGACCAACAAAGAGTCTCAGGGTCCAGTCTGTCACGTCTGTTGGGTCATCCCTGTCAGCTGCTGTGACTGGACACTGAGGACATGGCTTGCGAGGATACGGCTTGGGAGACATAATGCCACTTAAAATTTAGCAGCCCCAAACCTGTGCTGGGTGGGGGAGACATCAACTTCCACCCTTTCAACACAAAACACGCTGAACATATTTTCGAAGTGAAGGCAGAAGGGATAGGCGTCATTTCCAGCCATGCTTCCCGGCCCCGCCTAAAAGAAGGATGAAGCTCCAGAAGCCAGTGATCAGAACGTCTGCCACAGCACCTACGCATTCCACAATTGGCTTCCACCTCGTTCCCCCATGACCTTGGCGCCTCGAAAAACTCATCCCAAAGCAGCCACGCAAAGCGCTCCTTTTCGCTGCCAGTCGGCAGTCCCTGGCCTTCACCCTGTTCACTGAGAGAAAGGGCTTCTGCATAGAGCCCCGCCGTGGCGATGGAGCTCAAAAGGCTCATCTTCCCCAAGCTCTGCAGCAGCACAGTGAAGATCTGTAGCAGCGCCTCGGACGGGAAGCCGGGAAGTCGTTGGACTTAGCACTGATTGACGCCCCGTTGTTTGCCAAAGCGGATTTGTCCGGCCGCCCTTTGTTGCGATCCACAAAGCTGCCATGAGCTCCAAGTTGCCTTCGAGGGGTTTGGTTTGAGAGTTGTTTCAAAATGCAATGTCTTTGCAAACAAGGTCCAATACAGTATTTCTGTGGCTTTCCTTACATCCGAATTGTCTTGTGGCGCGCGCTGGCGGAGCAAGCTGAATGCAAATAGAAGCCAAGGCGCAACCTTCACTGTGTAGAGGCTGCCCTCCACCCCAAAATACCTCGCGAGGCGACACAGGAAGCGAAAGCGGCCGTGCTTCAGACAGCGAACAAGCTTGCAAACTTTACAGACCAAAGCCCAACCCGGCCTGTAGAGCAAGTGCATGGGCTTCAGGCGCTTCACAGGTGCCTCGGTGCAGGTCAAGTAAGCCTCTGCAGTTTGCATTCCGAAAGCTTTGCGCCCCGAGGCCCGAGGCCATGGCGGTGGTGAGCTTCGCGTAGCTTGGGCCGCGCACCAAGTCCGTCAGGAAGATCACCACCTCGCGCGGCACGGACACGCTCACACGGATCACGCGGCTGAGGGGCACACGTGAACCACGTAGGGGAAAGAGTAGACCAAGCCCTCTGTCAACGCGGCAAAGAAGGTATGGTCCTGGCGATGCGGCTCATCGCTTTGCGGCGGCTTGTCTGCAAAAGGGTTTGCACTTAAGTGCATACAAATATGGATATATGATATATGCTTAGAATGTGCCGGGGCGTGCGTGTGTGTCTGTGTGTGTGGCATATTTTGTGTACTCACTCAATCATTCACCGAATCAAAAGGGACGATTCATCCAATTGGCCGCAGGGTTCCCTATCTTCCGCACATCTGGCTGCGCCATGGCTCCAAGACAAGGTCTCATTGGCTCAAGCGTCCTTCCTTGAGACAGCAGCTGCCAGCCATCGTGCTTTGCACGGGCTGGCACTTCAGCTGATGCAAGAGCCACGGAAAAGGCGCCCGAAACCAAGTCGAGACGACTACCGGCTGGCAAAAGCGCACTGAAGAAGCGAAGTTGAGACAATGCCTTCGCACACCTGCCAAGGCCTTGTGATGGCAGGGCTACTTTGGCATTGCATCTCCAAGCACGATAGAACACAAAAAAGCAGCTACATTTCTCTTGAAAACACTCTCCATTTCAGCCCATCGAGCATGAAGGATAAACTGGGTAAGCCCTCAACAGGCAGGATCGCTCACTGTAGCCTGCGCCGAGGGCTTCAAAATTGATAAGTGGCTGCCCAAGGACCCCACTCAAGGAGCTTCTCCCGGCCCCTATCATGGGGCCGCCCAGGCCAGAACGCTTTTTCCCAAGGAGTTTGTTGTTGTGTTTTTGGGGGTGATCTTAGGAGTGGAAGATGAAAGACGTCACCTCCGGGCTCCGGCCAAGCCACGCAACGCACACAGATTCTCCGGGCATCGGTCGCCTCAGTAGTTCGGCCGCTTCCAGGACTGGTCGAAGGAGGTGCCGCCACCCTTCGCCACGGAGCTGGGCCCGCCCTTCGAATGGCAGCCGGTGTAGGTGCTCCTCGCATTCAACAGGCTCAATTGCCGCCGTGTTTTTAACCGCAAAACAGGGCTCGTTGTTCTGTTTTTGCGTCCGGGTGGGTTTCTTTCTGCGACAAAACCTGGCCCAACAAAAAAAGGGGAAAAAAAGAAGAAAAAAAGAAGAAACAAAAAAAACTTGACACCCCAAGCTCCCCACTCCTGTCGTAGAAGAAGCGCTCCGGTCCCACAGGCCCCCGTGCCGGGCCCCGAGAAGCGGGCCGGCCGACGCTGGCGCCGCGAGAGCTCGGGCGCCCACTGGAGCTGCGGGGGGACCTGTGCAGCACCTGAAAGATGAGAAGCTGAAGCTGGATCCAATCGTGTGGAAGGAAACGGAGTCAGTCCAAATCATGTTGACCCCGCAATCATCAACCCCAGTTTATGAATAGGGGGTTGTCCCTGGGTTTAGTGGGGAATCGTCACTTTTGGAGAGGAACACCCCCCCTGTCAATAAAAGAAAACTCGGGTTGATTCATATGGGGTCCACATTACAGCGTCAGCGCGACCACGCTGAATGTTTCTTGCGCATCGAGGACGTGTCCGAAAGCTAGCGATCAAGTTTCGAACTAAAGCTCAGGCCCGGACGTCGGGCAGCATCTCGTGCTTCATGGGGCTTGGAGCCTGTCCTGCCAAAAGCCGCTTGGTTGCGCCCCCCTCTGGTCAGGAGGGGAGATGGTTGGCGATCCGCATAACACAATCGCAAAACAGCCACACCAGCCACCCCTGACCGGTCCTATGCTCACAAAAGCAGAAAGCCGTCCTGAGAGGAGGGTGACACGCGCCAAGTCATCCATCTCTTGGGATGGCCGCTTCCAGGTTTGGTCTCTGCTGGTGCCCAGGCCCTTCGCCACGTGGTCTGGGCCTCCGTTGGCATGGGTGCCAGTGTACGAGGACTTGTCGTAGAAGAATCCTGAGTATCATCCTGGTGGCTATGATTCCACCTATCACACCAGCAGAAACCCACCAATTCAGGCTGCCCTCTTTGCCGAGCTGCGCTCCGGGCCCATGGGGCGGTCCTTGGAGCCCGCGCGCTCGCGCCGCGCCGCCGCCTCGTCGGACTCATTGGCGCAGGCACGGAGCCTGGAAGTGAGACATGGATGACATGGCTGTGGGGCAAAAATGCGTACCCAAAATGGAACTCTGATAAATGGAGCCAAAGACTAAAACCTGCGGTGCCCTGGTGGGTTTTATTTGACCCATACCCACATGAGAATGGGAGCAGACCGAAGCTCTTGAATGCTCAACTGCCAATGGCGCATGAACTGCCGGACCCACTTTGCAGTGGCCCTCAACCCCGGGCGGCTTTCGTACCGCCAGCGTTCAGATGCCTTAAGTGTTCGACCCTCCGCAAAGTCAACCTAAAAAACGTGCTGCGCCCTGCGCACATTCAAACTTAACTCATGCTCACTATGAATGGAGCTTTAGAACAGAGGCCCCTACCTGGTTTACCCCCACTTGGCTAGGCACGTATGCATCTTTGCCAGGTGTCTTGTGTTCGGTGTCTGCGTGATTTTCAAATGGTCGGTGCGTGTGTTTGGGCATATGCGGTTCACACGAGTCAGGCAATGTATGTGAACAAAAGCGACGTAGGTGATTTGTTTTTAGTTCCCTTGTGCCCGAAATGGCAGGTGTCGGGCTCGGTCAACAATGACTTGCAATCTTTGAATCACAGGCTGGGGCAAGCCAACCTCAATCAGGTCCCAGGGGCCTGGGTTCGAAGCCTCAGGGGCAAGCCCCCGGCTTGAGCAACATGGCAACTAAGGAGAGCTCGCATCAGAAGCAAAGACTGTTGGCAATGGCGATGCAGCAAAAGGGCGTTCTGATTGGTGGCAGCAATCTCTTGATTCTCAAAACCGAGCAACCTCAACTAAGAAGCCCACGAATGCAACAACAAGCTCTTGACATGGACTTTGGGAAGCAAACCGGAAAAGGCGCACACATCATGCGCAAGTGGAAGCTTTGACTAGGCTGCACCGGCAAAAGTTCGTGCCTGTGGCTGAAGGAACGCATCCTTGTTCAATGGGTTGTGTCGTGGGTAGGGGCACCCTAACTGCTGGCTTGTCTTGCCAAAGGGGCCCACTGGTGAAAGCGCTGTTGGCCTTGCCATCGTCCATGTCATAGCGCGGGCCACCTCTCTCGTTGCCTTGGCACAGGGCGCCCTTTCCCCGTGATTAAAAAAAAAGTCAGCCATGCAACCCAAATATCAGTGTGCAAACGATGCAAAGCTGACAATGAAGTGGCTGGGTGAACGTATTGTCGCGCCCCTTGCCACACGGCTTCTATTTCAGGCACTGCTACAAGATACCGCGCTGTGCTCTGTTAGCCCCCTTGCCGGGCACAATGTCTTTGTTCGATCCGAAGTGAAGGGTCCAAACACCCTCCATCGGGGGAACAACGGCACACCGATGTGCACATGCACCCCTTGGCCTTGGCGAGTCGGATCCTGGTTTCGCATGGTGAGAAACAGTGGTGGGCGGACTTTGCCGTCGTTCATGGCCATGGTCCCCCTACAAGGGAACCTTCGAAAGCGTTGTCCAAAGTCCCCACGGGCAACCCAACCCTGCCAAGCCCAGGTAGTGTGGCTTCACCCTTGCGACGAGTGGCAGGGCTGGTTGCACACCGCGGTCCACGAATTCCGCTGACCCTTAGCCTTGACTCCGGGCTTCTTGCCGCAGCCGGCGCACTTGATCAAGGACTCCATCCTGCCTGCATCGCCCCTAAGGCAGGCTCCACCTCAGCTAGGGAACTGGTCAATCGGCTCAAGGGGCCTCCTTCAAACTCTGTCCCGTGATGCCTGGACCAGACATGACCATGGGCCCAAAGGCGAATCCTAGAACGCAAGCACAACAGGGCCGGGGCACAGTAGTGTGCCCCGCAGTGCAGGCAGCACAGGTTGGTGGATGGGCCGGAGCTGGTGCAATACCACTTGCACATGGCAACAAGTTACTTGGCACTCACACGCTATCCTTCCTGGGCCAAAATGGCTGAGCGGCTGCCCAGCAAAAACTGGACTTGAAGGCTGACAAGCACAAGAAAACAGAAGGTGGCCAAACCCTTGACTGTTAGGGCGCGCAGTAGCATGACGTCCGACCTTGACAACTTCCATAGGCACCTACCATTCAACCATTTGGCATGGATGCTTCGCCTTTTGACGCAGTTGCCAACCAACCTGGCACTTAAACCTTCCCAGTCCTCCAGTCACTTTCCGTCTCTCCCTTCCACCCCCCCTCTCTCTCTATCTCTCTATCTCTCTCTCTTTCTCTCTCTCTCTCTCTCTCTCTCTCTCTGAGCGTGCCATGCGAGCTATGGTCCTTCAGAGCAGGCAATTTGGCAGATGGAGAAGTGCGCGAGAGGCTGGGGTCAAGCGCGCCTTGCAGCGCGACCACATCCTGGCTGAAGGCGAGTGTCGCAAGCCCTGGACAATCACCTCCCTGTCCTATGACAATGGCCCAGACATCTGGAAAATATGGCGGCAGGCCGGTGGCAAGGTTGGGCATTGACACGACAAACGGATGGATACAAACACAACTATTTGGGAAGCAGGTGCCACTCCTCTCTGCACTACTACCTGGGCAGCTACATCACGGCGCTGTCTGCTCAACCGTGGGCCCATTCGCTCCTGGTCATGGTCATCGCTCCATGCCAGCAGCGTGGCCAGCCACGAAGGCATGTTCTGAAACTCCTCCGGGCACTCCCAGGCTGATGCAGGTGCTTCAATATTAGAGCCAAACCTATCCTCTTGGCCCGCGAACAAAAGGCGGCTCAAAACGAGAAGCGGCGGCCAGGCCATGTTGAACTGGGAGGTTCCACAACCAAAACCACAAAAAAAGAAGAGCGCGATTGCCGTGGCCTAACATAGATCATAATTGTAGCATTGGCAAGTGGGCTTTTGTGCCTGCGTACACGCTGGACAGTCTAGCAGCCAGCCCACATTTCAGGACAGTGAAGCAGATCCAACATGCAGCTGAGCACCCCAAACTGACGTTGGGGCCGCACCTCGAAAAGCTCCTGTATCCCATTCCAGCTAGATGCACTAGGAGCTGCGGCTTCCAAAAAGCAGGCCAAGAGATCAAGGACTTCTTACCAGTGCCTGACTAAGGTGAAGCAAGATCAATCCAGAACCCATTTGCTACCTGAGCCTTGCTGAAAGGCCATAAGTCGCAGACGAAAAACCTTGTGCGTGAAGGCAAGACCCTGGACCCAACCCACCCTCTCAACTTGGACCTCCGGACCGTAGCGCACGAAGTACTGGAGTGCCTCAAGCGTCAGGCAAGCGCCATGCCGGCACTCCACACAGAGTTGCCATTCAAACCACCGAGTTGATGGCTGGAAAGGCGTGATGTTGACCAATCTCAGTTGGTGGGGCCCTTGAATGACCCTTCTGGGCGTCTCTGAAAATGGCGGACCCCCTTTGGTTGGTATTTAAAGACCCTTGTGTTTGTTCGGGTGCGCCCGATCAAATGAGTCACAATAGTCAAAGTCCAGATTTAAAATATCAAAATGGCTTGCCCGAGCCCACACTCACACCCGAGGAAAAAAAACTCTCTCCCTCTCCCTCCGCGCCATCTCCTGGTCTGGCAGCTGGGGCGCTGAAAAAAACACAACCGGTTGCCTGTATGCAAACAGGCGGAGAGCTGCCCCAGAACCCCCTCTTGATTACGACCTTTGTGGGTTCAACTACCTGACTGCTACCTTCAAAGTGCTTCCAAAGCTTGTCATTATTTTGCTGAAAGCATTTTTCAACATTGAGCAACAACTACCCTGGAGTTCCCCCCTCCCTCCCCCCCCCCGCTGCTGAGCGGCAAAGTAGGCGGCGGTACCCAGCGCCAGCAGGCGCACCAGCGAGGTGCAAACGCGCAGCAGGCAGAACCACCAGGGGGGACTCGGTCGCAGCGGGTTGGTCTCCACATGGTTGGATTCCAAAAAGTGAATTTGGGATGAGGGGGGCAAACAAGTGAGCTTTGGAGTGGGTACCCTTTCTGCGGTTGGTTTGAAGGGAAAAACAAAAGGGAGAAACAGAATTGCGGGTGGCTTTTGTTGATACATGCCCAAATGTACCATGGTGGGTGATTCCCTTGCCTCAAATAAGCACCAACGCATATCCAATGTAGCAACTTTTTTGGGGTTTTGGGCTTGGCTGGGGATCAGGCAATGGGCATTGATGACAATTGTGACGTGTTAGCTCGGGGATTGGGGTTGCAATCCGCTGTTCAAGTCCAGGCCGCATTGCCCTTCACACTTTCCACGCCTTTGCCGCGTGATGTCTACGCGTCATGGCGGCCAAAGAGCGTCTTTACAGACTTTCACTTGGCTAGAAGGATAAACTAGACCCTGCAAGTCTTGGCAGGTCCCTCATCCGTTCATCTTGCCCAATGTGCTCTTTGATAGCCCCGCCTCTTCTCCACAATGGGCCGCAAAGGCGTGTCACGATCCATTTCGCTCACCTTGGCCGAGTGGCCCTTCCCTGCCTCATGTATTCTACTGGTCAGTAGCCATGGCCATGTCTGCAGTTCTCACGCATGCAAGCTGCTGCCCCAAAAGCCTCTGCAAATTGAGTTTGATGCGATTGAAGCTCAAATGTGAGCCGACAAAAAGGCGGCCCGCCCTTATCCCGCCTGGCTAAAGAGGCCAACTCCTTGCACCAGCCTGTCGAACTTGCCCATTTGCTCCTGGAGCTCGTGCCTTACACCGGCCGCCTCTCCAAGTGACGGCAAGTGCGCAACCCGGAGAAAACGCTCTCAGCCGATAGGGCCGCACCGAAGGCACTCAAATCAGCTGAGGCGCAGTGAGGCTTCGTACACTCTGACCTGGGCGCAGTGAGTGATCCTGGCCCCGAAGAGAATGCTCATGAAGAATTTCAGCCAGCTTGACGCTTCTGACCGGGTCTCATTACGATGACCCCGCCCCCCCTCCCAATGGGCAGCCAAATGGTTGCTGGACCTGCTTAAGCACATGCATCTGAGCATAGCCCATGGGCGTGCAGCATGATAGCCGATGAGAGTCCTGAAAGCAAGCCGACCCAACTCAACATGGAGATAGAAAGGCCACCAAATGTGGTATGCGTTGCTGTTTCCCTTCAGTGGCTGCTGATTTCCAGCTGGAGAGCGGGTACATTCATGAAGCCCGCAAGAAGCATGCCAATGTACTTCCCCTGGACAAGGGTTGACCTTTCAAAATCATGAAAAGTGCGCTATCCGAAAAACCGGAAATTTATTCCTGCAGCTTTCGTTCACAAAATCAAGCCGCTTGGCAAGCTCGCAAAGGGTGGCCCCCTTCAAGGTAGGTCCCTGTAATAATGTAACCGCCCTGGATTAATGCTGGCACCCTCCAGCCCTGGAAGAAAGAAACGAGCATAATGTCCTCTCGCTTTCCTATTCCAGCCCATTGCCCAGACCAAAACCCATAAGACCATCCAACATCCAGTTTCCCGGAACCTTGTCGACCTTGAAGTGGGATTAATGAGAGAAAACCATTGTTAGTCACTGCTTCCCACCCTCAATGAGAACTACCGTGGCGCGCCGTAGGCTTAGGCCAAGAAGCCGTTGCGAGGTAGCCATTCACCTTCACAACCAGCCTGGGATCAAACCAAATCGCGCCCTCAAGCAGCCTCAGTGCCTGGTTTCCTGCCTGTCCTGGTCTCTACTTCTTGCACGACCGCGAATGGGTCCCCTAACACCCCACCCAAAAGGCGGGAAGGAGGACTAACGAGTCCTCACCCCACGAACCCCAAAGGCTCTGCACGCTTCAGCCAACCTGCTGCCCGCAACGGCCCTCCGCATCCTGAAAGTCGCGGCTGAAGCCGTCGCCTGGAGCAAGGCGATCCCGATTCCCCGTGCTGAGCCCGGCCCTGTGCAATGCAAACTGGCAACGGCCCAGCCGAGTCGCGACGGTGCACCACCTGGAGGCTGGCCTCCTCGCCCTGAGCCTGGCCTGCGTTCGACCCAGCCCGTGTTGAAAAGGGAGAGGAAGGGCGGGCGGTCGGTCGGGTGGCTGGGGCATCCGAGGCGGTGGATGGGTGGCCTCTTTCAGCTTTGCGAATTCGCACCCCCGCCTTGCAAGGCTTGCACGACTGCACGCACTTCCTGGAAGTCTGCACATATCCTGAGCCAGAAAAGTTGGGCGTCACGCGAATGCATAAATTGTGGTCCCTGAAGACAGCTTGCAATGGTTCCCACCTCTGCGACCGCTTGGATTGCAACCCTAGCGTCACATCACAGTAGAGCACGTCCACAAGGCGCCTGAGCTTGCAAACATGGCCGTCGCCCCTTGAAAAAGGCAAAGTAGCTCCAACATCAAACCTGCATGCATCATCTGGCAGGCCTGGGTGCTTTCAGCTCAAGGCTCTTAGTAGTACCCATGTGCATCTAAAGCCAACAATCCGTCGTGACAACAGACGCACTCACACTCCATCCAACCGAACAAGAGATTAACTCGGAAAAGGTCATCCTGTGAATCAAACAGCCAGCCAGTCAGGTGACCAAGCGACAGAAGAACTCCAAGCAACCTTTCCACCAAGCAACCCACTTCACCAAATAGCCAGCCAGCTTCTTACCAATCAGGCCATCAACCAACCAACCAACCAACCAACCAACCAGCCAGCCAGCCAGCCAGCCAGCCAGCCAGCCAGCCAGCCAGCCAAGATTAGCAGTCAATCCGCAGAGTCAACCCCAAGCAAGCGAGCAACCAAGTGGGCAGCCCGCAAACCTCGCGGAGTTCTAAAACAGTCCCTCCAATTCCGATCCCGGCTCCATCCGCAAGCCTCGGCTCGGGCACCGCCAACCTTCCCAGGGCCTCTTTGGCACTGTGCAGTGTGCGCAGCTGCGGCTGCACCCGCTTCCGCAAGTCTTGGCCTGGCAGGGGGCCCGCAAAAGTAGGTTCGGAACCTCCCAAATGGCACATGGGAAATGCCTCGATTCAGAAAGGGCTCTCGCTAACTGTCATGACGCGCTGACGCCTCTGGAGGAAGCCTGTCACCCAACGCCCACTACCACCCCTACGACCCCTTCATTTCGAGCCCTGCGGGCCTGGAGAGCCGTAGAGTGCT
The DNA here is from genome assembly GCA_963377175.1 of Effrenium voratum. NCBI lineage: Eukaryota > Dinophyceae > Suessiales > Symbiodiniaceae > Effrenium > Effrenium voratum. The sequence continues at coordinate 414,088 of CAUJNA010003501.1, read as the reverse complement.
TGGTTGATGGGCCAGCACACCTCACCTTAGCGTGGTCAGCATGCGGGCCCTGAGTCAAGTGATATCCGCCACTCAAGCCACGGTCAGCATCTGTTGCATCTAAATTGGTCGTTAAACCACCCTCAAGAGACCAAACGTTGAGTATCCCGAAAGCACTTTTTACAGCCGCGAATGACAAGCCCACAAACAACATAGCCTAACTTTCGCCAACACCAAAGCCGCAGCGGACTTTGCAAACAGCCTGTGATTTGAGTTGCCACTGTTGAGCCAAAGCAGTCGCTGCGCAAGTAGTCGCGCTTCAAGCACTGCTGCGCAAACATGGCTACCAATTCTGGAGCAGAACCCTTGAAAGCCTCTTCAGGAACGAGCCAAAGGCTGCCCAAGAAATTCAGAAAGTCTTTGGAGGCAGTTTCAGCTGTCGGTGGACCGCAACATGCACAGGGAGTATGTGGAAAATGCATGGTGGACGAAGCAACCAACTGCACGTGTCAAACCCGAGTTTCGACAAGGCGCGCTGGAAGGCGTGGGCAGAGTGGCGCGCTTGAAGAAAGCTGCTGCGGAGGTCCGTCACTACCTGCAATGTTTCGTTGCAGTCGCTTTCATGTCTTTGTTTCCTGTCCCCGGTCTGCTCTTTCCCAATTTTGCTTTGGTTCCCTTCTGTTTGACGATGTGGCTCATCTGCTCCCTGTTCTGTGAAAACGACAACTCAGCTACAGGCCATGCCGACCTGGCGCCAGCATAGTGATACCCCACCCAGCATGAGCTGCTAGAAAGAGGCGCTGTCATCCAGGCTGGCATGCAAGTGAATCAGGCGGCTAATCCAACTAACACACAGGTTCGGTGGCCTTTTTCGACTACGCAGCAGGAATGATTCTTGTCATGATCGTGAATAGTGGGGCCTCCATGTGCAGCAACCGTTCGCCACTGAGCAAGCCATTGTCTTCCTCGACCTTCCGGGGAGGCCCCAACCAAAACCCACCCGCTCCCAAATTGCGTGAGGCCTCCTGTATCAACGTTTCCTGCAAGTCCGTGTCCTCGCAGCCGAAGACAGTGGAGACCTCCCGGCTTTGCGTGGCCGATGCCGAACACATAAATCCAACTCATATGCATTTTGGCGCGGTCATGGGCCAGGAATACCCTCATTGCGGCTGAACCTGTGTCCAAATGATAAGCACGGATGGATAGAAGCGGCACTGCGCACATCTAAAGTGATATGGTTTTGCCAATGTGTTCTGCAATCGGCCCTGTGCAACTCCTTATTCTGTGGCATTGCCAATGCTCTGGCATGCATCATTAGGCCGCACATGTGTTCCTTGCTTTCCATCTTCTTCCTTCCTTTCTTTAGGGCGCAATCACGACTGGCTAAGTACTGACTTGCATGGACAACCGGAACTTCAGTCATGAGCTGACCATTCTGCACTGGACCGCATCCAAGAGGCGTGGGCGGAATGATGCAGCACGGACACCACTTGCCTTTGGAGAAGGCTGACAAATGCGTGGGTGAAGAATTTGCCTTTTTAGAGGCAAGAGGCTAGGCAAATCATGTGATAGAAAGCTGGCAGTGCTCACGTGATAACTCATCTGTGCAGGTAATGCGCGACTTCAGGCATGCTCATGACCAGCGCGTCAGCTACGTCAGCTACGTAGCCAGGGAAGGCCAGCCGGGCCCCGGAAGCCACATCTCAGCCAAGCTGCAGCAACTCTGAGCAAAGCGCCTCCAACGTCAGTTCGTGCTTAGTCGCAATGCGGTACATGCTGTTGAAGCCTCAGTTGCTAATGAAATCAAGTACAGGCCAAAAACTACACAAACAGACACACGCACGCACACCCCACTCGCGTGTGTTGCCTCTTCTTTGAACCAACGAAGCCAGGGCCACCCAAAATGATGTGCGCGTTTCTTCTTGCCCTTCTTGCCTGTCTTCTTGTGCCCGGGGGCGTGCAGAGGTACCAAAGATGCCGCACACGAGGAACGGCACCAGCAGGCACATCCAAAGCATGACAGTGCCCCCTGTGCCAGAGGGGCGCAAACGTAATAGCCCGCCAGCGAGCGAACCAGCCAGCCAACGTTCAGTTAACTGTGTGGCTGATGGCTTGCACATACTGTGTGAAACGTTAGATGCTGGCGCCCTGGACATGTTGCCACCGCGACTTGTGCAGGGCTGCCTGTCTTTGCCATGAATCGCATGCCAATCATCCCCAAACACCACAATGGGCATCCAAGCCCTGGCATTCACATCCCTCTGCCGCCTATATTTACCGCCAGGGATTGGCACAAGATCGGGCTCAGCGAGGCGAGGAACAGGGTCGACTGCGCCTGGCGCGATGAAATGTAACACATGCCCGATTGTCCAGCCCTGACATCGGACTCCAACCTGCTGCCCCAAAAATCCTTTCCACTTGGGGCACTCACTCAATGTGTTTCCACTTTTCACCCATTGCGCTTGCTTTGCACATTGCTTCCACCTTGCTCTCCAACTCCAGGCTTGCCAGCGTGAAGACCATGAAGCCCAGCCCCAGCTGCTGCACTAGCACCCACAAGGAGCCCGCAATGGTCCAGGGGATCCTGCCAGTCTGGCCGGCCAGCTCGGTGACGGAAAGGCACTGCACCCTCCCCAGAAGGAGCCTCTGAAAAATGGAGGCGCCTTGTTTGCAGATCACAGCCTGCATTTGAAAACAAAAAGCTGTACTCCAGGCTTTGTTCCAGCTGGTTGGCATTCTTTAGCCTCTCTCGTTCTCTCCATCCATCCATCCATCCTCCATCCGTCCGTCCGTCCGTCCGTCCGTCCATCTGATATATCTTGACAATGGTGTCTATCTTGTCTGCCTTGGCATCTATCTTGTCTGCCTTGGCAATCGTGTCTCTCTTGTTTGTCTTATCTACATGTTCGACATTATCTATTATATCTGTCTTGTCTACCTGATCGATCTTATCCGTCTCATCTGTCTGACCGATCTTATCTATCGTATCTATCTTCTCCGTGGTATCTGTCTTATCTGTCTTCTCGCATAGGTATCATCGATTTTCCGTTCGTTCTATCTAATCTAAATAGTTCTAATCAAATCTAATCAATCTATCTGAACTAATCTATCTAATCTATCTAATCTATCTAATCTATCTAATCTATCTAATCTATCTAATCTATCTAATCTATCCGATCCGATCTATCCTGTCCATTATCATATATATATATATATATATATATGTGTGTGTATGTGTGTGTGTGTATGTGTGTCGATCTGTCTGTCTGTGTATCTGTCTATCTCTGTCTGTCTGTCCATTTATCCGTCTAATCTATCTAATGTATGCATCTATCTTACTAATCTATCCTAACTACCACAACCCAACCTAACCTAGTCTAATCTAGCTATCGACGTATCTATCCTCCTGTCCGTGTGTCAATGCATTCTATCGACCAATAATTATAATCGATCTAGGACCGTTCTATCGGTATGTCGGTATATGATCTATCGATTTATTATTTATCGATAAACCCGTCCATTCTATCTGCTCTATCTGCTCCATCTGCTCTATCTGTTGTGTCTGGCCCACCGGTTCTATCTGCTCTATTCACTATATTGTGTCTATCTAGTCTTTCTTTTCCGTGTCTCATTTCTGATTTGTGTACTGTTATCTATACTAGCTACTCCGTATAGTACATCGGGTCTTCTATTCTCTCTTCCTTTATCTACTTTATCTGTCTTGTCTGTCTTACATCTAATCTATCTTGTCTATCTCATCTATCTTCTCTGTCCCATTTGCAAAAGTTGTACCCAGGCGGACAGGGGTCCACTTGCAAACACAGCTGCGGAACTTGCAATATTTACAGCGTCCACAACGCCTCTCTCTCCCTTACATGGCTCGTGCAGGTTGGCTCACCCAACACACGGCTTTGCTGCCCTGCCCTACAAGTACCACCCACCCAGCCAAGGCACCGAAAGCAACGATGCAGCCTGCAATAGCCGCCAGCATCCTTGAGCTGGCGATTGGTTTGCGACCCCGGCTGTCTTGCCTTCTCGAGGAAGGGTGTGATACAAATTCTTCCTATTTAGGTCATTTCCCTTAAAGCATCACAACCAGACACAGGCGGATGTCGGAATTGCGGATCTCCTTCCTCAAACATGTGGTGCGCAAGGCAAGCAAACTGCTGGCATTTGAACACACAATGCGTTTTAGATACCTAAGTCTGCTCCCCCGAGTTGGCGAAGGCACAATCCAACAGGAGATACGAACCATAGCGTCAAATAGAGCGTCGCGACTCGATTTGCAAGCTGGCCAAGGAAGAAGGCCAGCGTCTGAGCTTTTCACACGGTGGGGCAAACCATATCACTTAGACTCTTAGACCGTCTAAAGTGCGTCTAAGCCTCGTCGTGGAACTCATGGCACCCCGGCTGGCTGCATGGGAAGGGCACCGTCTCCTGGCCCGCGCCCATCGCCCAGGTGCCACTGGCGTGCACAGCCACAGCCGACCCAAGTCCCCACCCCCGGGGCAACTGGCAGGTGCAACACCAACTCACCCAGAACACTGTCTCCTGGCGCCACTGCAAGCTGTGTGGGGACGCAACGGCATCTGGAGACTTGGGGTCCACGTAGACGGAATGAGCCCTGGCATGCCCAGTCGGCTCGCTCCAAGGTGAAGGCAAGAAGACCATGTCCGCTTCCCCGTTTCTGGTCATGCTTGCTGCAGATGCTCCAGGTTTTAACTTGTTTCACACAGCCCTGTGTCCTTGTCAATTGCACCCGGCCGTTCTGAAAAATAGCTCTTCCACCACTTGAAAAAGAGATTCCTCTACGTAGAAAATGGACCAAGGCCAACTTTTCTTCTCGCCTTCCAACCCACCCGCGCTGCGTGGCACCTTTTCTCAAGCGACCGTGCCCAGATGAGCAAGACAGGTCAGCACCTGCCGGGGTCGAGCCAATGGAAGGTTTGAGCACGTGAAAAGGGGAACACATTAAATGTCTGCAGCGGCAACTGGCTAAGGCAGCGCTGTTTACTATGCAGCGGGCAACTTCGTTGTGACCATGGAGGTTGAGGAACGCGCTAACTCGCACAAAACTGGGCCGCAAACAAAAAGAGAAACATGCGGAGTGCACGTTGCTCCTGGCTGTTCACGGCCACACTGGCCTCAAGGTTGACGGGGTGCGAAATGGACCTCCAATCGCATGCTCGACCTGCAGAGTGAGGTATTGTAGAAGGGGGAGGACGGCAAGGAGAAAGAAAAAAATACAAGAGAGAGAGAGAGAGAGAGAGGAGAGAAAGAGGAGAGAGATAGCAAGAGAGAGAGAGGAGAGAAGGAAGAGGAGAAAGCGGAGAGAGATGAGAGAGAGAGGAGGGAGAGGAGAGAGAGGAGAGAGAGAAGACAGAGAAGATAGAGGAGAGCGGAGCGGAGAGAGGAGAAAAAGGAAAGAGGGGAGCGAGAGGAGAGAGAGGAAAGAGAGGCCAGAGAGGAGAGAGCGGAAAGAGAGCGGAGAGAGAGGAGGGAGGAGAGAGAGGAGAAAGACGATAAAGGAGAGAGAGGAGAGAGAGGATGAAGGGAAGAAAGAGAGAGAGAGAGAGAACAAAGAGGGAAGAGAGAAAAAGGGAGACAGAGAAGAGAGAGAAAGAGAAGAGAGAGCAAAAGAGAGAGACAGAGATAGGGAGAAAGAGACAGAGAAAAAGAGAGAGAGAGAGAGAGGATACAGAGAGAAGAGAGAAGAGAGCAGAGAGAAGAGAGAGAGAAAGAGAGAGAGACAAAAAAGAGAGAGAGAGAGAAGAAAAAGAGAAGAGAGAGAGAGAGAGAGAAGAGAAAGAGAAGAGAGACAAAGAGAGAGACAAAAAAATGAGAGAGCGAGAGAGAAGAGAAAGAGAAGAGAGAGAAGAGAGAGAAAAGAGAAAAGAGAAAAGAGAGAGAAGCGAGAGGAGAGAGACAGGGAGAAAGAGAGAGAGAGAGAGACAAAGAGAGAGAGAGAGAGAGGAGAGAGAAGAGGAGGGAGGCCAAAAAGAAGAGAGCGAGAGGAGAGAGAGAGAGAGAGAGCGAGAGAGAAAAGAGAGAGAGAGAGAGAGAGCGAGAGAGAGAAGAGAGAGAGAGAGAGAGAGAAAAAAAAAAGAGCGAGGAGAGAGAAGA
>CAUJNA010003501.1:285486-405486 GCA_963377175.1 Effrenium voratum | reverse complement strand
CTCTCTGTCTCTCTGTCTCTCTGTCTCTCTGTCTCTCTGTCTCTCTGTCTCTCTGTCTCTCTGTCTCTCTGTCTCTCTGTCTCTTTCTGTCTCTCTGTCCCTCTGTCTCTCTGTCTCTCTGTCTCTCTGTCTCTCTGTCTCTCTGTCTCTCTGTCTCTCTGTCTCTCTGTCTCTCTGTCTCTCTGTCTCTCTGTCTCCTCTCTCTCTCTCTGTCTCTCTGTCTCTCTGTCTCCTCTCTGTCTCTCTGTCTCTCTGTCCCTCTGTCTCTCTGTCTCTCTGTCTCTCTGTCTCTCTGTCTCTCTCTCTCACTCTCTTTCTGTCTCTCTGTCCCTCTGTCTCTCTGTCTCTCTGTCTCTCTGTCTCTCTGTCTCCCTGTCTCTCTCTCACTCTCTTTCTGTCTCTCTGTCTCTCTGTCTGTCTCTGTCGGCTGTCTCTCTGTCTGTGTCTGTTGGCTTTCTGTCTGTCTGTCTGTCTGTCTGTCTGTCCGTCCGTCCGTCCGTCCGTCCGTCCGTCTCCGTCTGCTTGCCTGCCCACATGCCTGCACGCCTGTCTGTCTCTGTCTGCCTTTGCACGGGTGCATGCATGGAACTACGCACGCATGCAAATGGGATGGGATGGATGGGATGGCTGGCTGGCTGGATGGAAGGCAGAAAGGAAGGAAGGAATGAGAGAAGCCTCTTAGATAAAATGCAAAACATCAGGACCTCGAGGCTGAACAAATTACCGTACCAAAACAAACAGATTGAGCGCACGCACATCAAACTACAGGCTCTCCATGATCTGCTGCAATTATGTGAAGAGCTGAGTCACGGCCTATGGCACCTTGAACCTTGCATGTTCACCGCAAGCTCTTCCCAAAGCCAGGAACAGCCACCCACGTTCCCCCGGCCTCTTGACGGAGCACGCTCACCGACATCCAATCCTCTGAGGGCATCGCAAACTCGCGCACACGAACCTCAGGTGCACAAGAACACCCAAAGCAAACAGGCAGACAATGAGGCACTCGTGAGATATCCTGACCGTTTCACTTCTGAAGAAAGCGCACGTCAAAATAGGTAGAAACGCCGAAGCGCAATGTAATTGTCATAGTCCTCGCCCTTGCAGAGGCGCCACAAGAAGAGAGGCGAGCCAGGCTTCAGCACATTGTCTGCGACCACCACGGCCTTGGGCAACAGGAGTCCCATCTGCTCAATGACGGACAGGTCCTGAAGAAAAGCCAGCATGAGCACTTCGGCTCATTCTGGGTCAAGCCCTCAAGCTTTACAGAGACAGGATCTTGTTTGACTCAAATGCGCAGTTCGCCGAGCAACGACCCTCGGAGTCACCAATCAAGGGCCGCCCTCAAGGATTGAACCCCTGCATCCCTGGCCGGGCGTGCCACTAAGTACTTCTGCTTGCGGAATGTAATGATGCAATTGAAGATGCAAAATTGCATCCGCCTCCGCTTGACCCAACTCAGCTTTAAACCAGCTCCCCCTCCTCGTGGTAGCGTGAGCCCTTCTGATCCATGAAGACGCCGCAAAGCTTGAACCCCTTGATGCCCCCATACTTCTGCGGAAGGCGGGGCAGCACATCCTTGCTGTGGCCTGTCCACACGTCGATCATGTGAGCCATGCCGGCGTAAGCCACCATATTCCTGGAGATCGACAAGATAGGGCAACCAAACTCTGCAACGTGCTCTCATGGCAAAGTCCTGGCATGTCTCAAAGCCTGGAAGTGCTCGCAAACAGGTTCCCGTTCCCATTGCGAAAGCTCGACATGGGACCGCAGCTTTCCAGAAGGTCACCGAACCAACGGGCCTGGCGATGACCATGTGTGCCGGATCCACCTCCAGGGACACAACCCTCTTCCCCGGCACCGCCAGCGCCATGCGCAGCGCAGAGTACCCACAGTAGGTGCCGATCTCCAGGATGCTGCCGCTCGATGGGCAGGCCTGTGCTCACAATGACACACCCACCAAATCTTGGTAGCAGTCAGAAGCAGCAGACAGGCCCAAGAACTGCGCTCTTATGCAGAAAGGCCATGTTGTGCTTGGAGAAATTCTCAACGCGCAGCGAGGTTGACGCTAAAACAAAAAGGCAAGATAACAATGAATCATGCACAGGCCTGCATCGCCTTGGTGAGCACTGTGGTCTTGTGCCGCCCGGCCACCTGACCAATTTGTGAAACTCCAAGGTCGGTTTGGCCGTGAACCCGACTAATTTTCAGCTCATCTCCCAGCCAGTGCGCTGTGCCAGCCCTGCAAGCCTCTCCCACCAATGACACCAAGGCTTCGGCCCTGGGTCGTCCCGTGGCACGCGTGGGATCCTCTCCCCCTGGCTCCCTGAGCTTCTGTTCAGATCCGCCTTCAGCCACTGCCCTGCAGGATTCAGCACATCCTCCCCAAAGCGCTCAATGGCATCGCAGCAGCCCGCGGCGTCTCCCGGCGCCGCTTGCTCAAAGACATGCGCCAAAAGGCCTTGGCTGGTGGCTGGGCCCATCAGCTAAAGGATGGTTCGCACGCATCATTGAAGTCTTGGCCCCTTGTGGAAAAGGTGCAATGGAAGGTCAGTCCCAACTGAACATGCCCTCATACAGGACTTCTCGCTGCCGTTCCGAGCGCTCTGCTGTTGACCTCCCATATCAATACAGATTTGTCAGAATGACTGTGACCATCAGAAACGGGTCCAAAGCGAACAACTCTGAGTAATCTGTCTGAATGTGTGGATCTAACTGGAAATCATCGCCTGGGGCAATGTGGCAATTGCGTCTTTGTCATCTAAAGGTGAACTATGGATGCTCGCTGGCAGCCAGCCACAAGAACGCGAAAGAATGATCGTTTAGAACACATCACCGGCAACAAGAATAGATGTCAAGGTCCCAAACGAAGCAACACCAACAAGAAGGGTGGTCACAAGACTCTACAATAGGCGGCATGGCCAAAATCACTGGTTTCCCCAAGAGCCAAGAGCCTGTCCCTCCCAAATGCACGATAGACTGCCAGACATGTTGACTGAACATACTGAACCCCAAACGGATGAGAGATACTGAATGTACATGTCCATAGCCAAGACACGGAGCTCCTTAGAGTAAGGCGAGCCTGTGGGGATGTTGGACTTCGATAGTCTCACCTGCCACGGCACTCAAGCAAAGTTCAAAGCCTTGGCCTTCCGGCTTCCTACGCGCACATCTCTGCCAGCTACCCAACGCCACCGGCGCCTGCGGCGCTTGCTGCGCTTGCGCGAGGCAGTACCAGGCGCGCCGCATGAGCGCCAAGGCCCTTCATCCGGGCTGATTAAAAGCAGGCTGTGGGCTTTTGTGTCTTCTGAATTGAGACGGTGCGGCAAGTCCCCCTTCACTCCAACAAGCCCACAGCGTCACGTTGTCACACTGTAGGGTATAAGATTGTCTTGGCTTTGCAACGAGTTGTTGCGGGTTGGCATGAAACTGTCATGCAAGACAAGTGTTCACTTGCAAGCATCCGTCAGCCCTCGCTGTGAAGCATGAACTGCAGCAAAACAGCCTGCATCTGGCTGCGGTTGTTGATTGCAGCAAAGCTTGGCGGCAAACATGATCAGCGTACTTCAGCCACAAAGCCATGAAACTCAGCCGACCACCCGTTCAATGTGTACCTCCCTGGGCCCAAACAGAACCACGAATGGAAAGAGCGAATGTTGAGACCTGTCATTAGCTACCTGCCATTTGCCCTGGGTTCACTGAAAATGGCCATGACTTTGTAGCTTCTTTGAGTGCGTGTCGTTCAAGAAGCGTCACCATGTTCAAACCCAAAGCACAGGCCAAAAGCCCCTCTTTTCCCGCCACCACCCGTGCGGAGGGCTCCAGCGCTTCCGTGGCAAGCGGCCAGGGTCCAGGAAGATGCGGGGCAGGTGCCGGAAGAGGTGCGCGCTGGTGCGGAGTCTTTGCCGCTGCCTTGAATCGAAACCCCCCCACTCGCGCGTTTCCAGCGTGAAGAGTAGGGGGGGGGGGGTGGGGAACACGGGGGGGCAACCCAGAGGCTGAACGCAGTGCAGCCCGCACTGCCGGGCCGAGTCTGGTTGCGATCGTTGCAAGAGCTTGGGTGGCGGTTTGGTGGGCATGAGCCGTTGACTGCAATGGCGTTGGGCCAGCTCAGGCCAAATCGAGCCACTGCATTGTTGAGAAGAGCGCACCATTCCATGGCCAACGCCGAACCCTGGACAGGAAAAGCCTTCAACACGCAAGCAAACTAGGGACTAGTGCTCTTGACAGCCTGCCTACTTACAGGAATCATGCCGAAAGATGATGCTAGCAAACGAGGTGCTCATTTAAGTTCTGTGGTTCATCCGAACAAACGCGAAAGAAGGAAACAACAAGTTCACCCCAAGCTTCGCAGCCCCGCGCCAGGCCACATGCTCTCAATGAGCTTTAGTGCACTTTGCCAGGCCGACACGCTCCCGAATCTGCTAGCGCTCGCGGAAAAGGCGGCCTCCTCAAATGTCCCACAAACAATTGGCAAAGCGAAGGGGCCTCTGAGAGGGAGCGGAGCCCTGGCGAGTCAGCAGTGGTGATGGTGACTTCTTGATGCTTTTGATTGTGCGGCACAAGCAGCAGTCAGAGGCAGAGTGGGGCATGAAGGCACGATTGCTCTCATTCATTCGCACATCATACTTTCTTCAAGTGACAGTGCTGATTTGACAGGAGACCTGCCTAAGCGTTGAGACACCTTTCCAACCGCTCGCAGTGGCAAGCAATCAAGCAGGCAAGCAATGGATGGTCCATGAAAGCCTTCTGCCCCTCCTTCTCCCCCAGCTTGTGGACCTCGTACGCCTCTGCGAGGAGCAACTTTTCTCACCCGAAGTGAGAATCCGTGTCAAGTGATTGCAGGCTTATGGAGATAAAACTCTCAGTTCGCAGCACCTCAGGGCCTTTTAGAAACCATGAGCCACCCGAAGAATTGCACAGCCACTGCGGCGTCTGTCAAGCCATGAATTCCTTCCATTGCTCGCCACAGCCAAAAAAAGGCCGAAGAATGTCGTCCCATTCCCTCCTGGGCCCCAGAAAATGCCTTGAGGAGGTGCAGTGCGCAGGTCCAGGCGTCGCGGCTGGCGCTGCAGGCGCCACAGGCGGTGCTGCACACCACGCCCAGGTCAGCCCTGGCCCGACGCTCCAAACTCGAGACCCCAAACTTCGAAACTCACATCTCGAACCTCGAAAGTCCCCCACTTGCCCTTTTGCCAAACCAAACCAGCCTTTGAACAAACCCAAAAAACACCCAAAACCAACGCGAAACCGAACCAACCCCGAACAAGCCCTAACCTACTCGAAACTCCAAACTCCACAGTCGGAACTCTCGACTCAAACTCAAGACTCGAAACTCAAAACTCGAGACTGGCAACTCCAAACTCGAGACTCGAGACTCGAGACTTGAAACTTGGAACTGTGGCTTTGAGTTCTCTGAGCTCTGAGTCTCGAGTTTCGAGTTTCGAGCGCGACCCGCGGGCCAACCGCCCATTGTCAAGTTCGATCTCTGATTTATGTTTGCCCCCGACCTTCCCATCCTTCGTCCCCACCTCACCGGACGATCGAAATGGCCATACGGTCTGCGAGGAGGAGGCCCTTCAATGTGCCTGAGCCGCACCGAGGGACTCCGCTGGCCCAACGCAAAGCCCCAGTGGGCCGCCCAACCTCCCGCTGGAAAATGTGCGCTACTCCCAAACCCATGAAGACAATGGGGGTTCATATAACCACCATTGTTTACCTAAAGATTGTCATCATGCAAATTGGGTACCATTCTTATCCATTCTTTCAATGAGGGTTGAACCCAAGGGACGCTAGGGCAGACCTAGCTGTAATGTTCATTCTCGGGCACCAAGCTTCAGGAAAAGTTGGTCACCGAACTGCTGCAAGCCATCCACCGCTTAGTGACTTCTTGCTCCGTTCCTGTTAGGAGAAATGATTGCTGACACATATGTGCTGGCAACGCCAGAATTTGCTCTCGCAAACCCGCAAGAACAAACCTAGATCCTCCGACCAAATCTTGCACGTGCCCAGGGATTGAGTGTCGAGCTGCAACCCATGGTGAAAAGAAGCCTCGAAGGTGTGAAGCACCTGAAGCGCCGAAGGAGCAGCGGTCAAGCAGGCCATGGCCGATGCCACAAGATTTGATGCACAAGAAGTAGTCCGGGGTGACATACCCAAATTGGCCACCGATCGCCCCAGCATCGTATGTTCCTTCGTAAAAAGGGGGCCGGGAAACGCAGTGCGCCTGGGGCCAGCAGCCCTTCCGCTCGAAGGCTTTGGCCAGGGAGGCCATGGAGAAAGCATCGATCTCCAGCTGCCCACTCCGCATCTCCTCCCCCCCCCCAGGCCACGTTTGCCGAGTTTGAGCCACTTTGCTTTTTTAATTACTATTATTATTACTAGTATTCTTATTACTATTATTCTTATTACTATTATTATTCTTATCACTATTATTATTACTATTACTATGAGTTTCTTCTTTTTTTGGGGGAGGGTCACGCGGCTCAGCCCGCCTGCAGCAGGGCAGCAGCTTGCACTTCCTGCTTCGCCTCCGCCAGGGCTGACAGTGCCGAGTTCATCAGCCTGAGGGAGAGCAAGAGGCCGTGCCCCGAGCCAAGGGCTCAACGGGATGTGCCCCGCTCGAGAGGAACGGTACAAACAGATGATGCGTATCTGCTAAACGTTCGGCTTGGGGCAACAAACCGACCCAAAACATTCAGAACAGCATATGTTGATTTCCCTGGACCTAGTCACTAAGAACCGCTTCTTTACCCACCTGACCTCTATATAGCATGACATAGGTGACTTCGGGATCAAACGCATTCCTTGTCAGGAGAAGGTGGCTCATCAAAAGCGTAGTTGTCCTCAAAACTTCTGCAGAATCCTAAGTACTGATTACCACCAGCTGTGACGCTTGAAAGGGCCAGCCTCGAGACCAGCAACATGCTTCCCGCTGCAGCAGAACACCAGTCCAGTCACAAAAACGACTAGCAACCAACTCTTCACTCCCGTCAAGTGGAGAAAAAAAAGCCGCCCAGCCATAGCAATTCTGAGTGCAGTGATTGAACCAGGGCCCCTGGCGCGGGGCACAGCAGCCGGGCCAGCTGTGCAGTCTGCAGCAACTCCAAGCTGCCGCGCCAGCGCGCCAGGCGGCCGAGTCCGCTGGTGGCGCTGCAGAGGACGTAGCTGTCCAGGTACATGCCCTGGACAAACATCCGGGCTGTGCGCCGAACTGCGATCCACAAGTCTCACATAAGCCAAAAAGAGGTGACTCAGGAGAATCACGTTCTTCGCGTTACTCTGTGCAAAAGTGTAACTGCCGAGCCAACAAACAAGGGCGATTCAATCCCTGGCACCGCCGCCCGCGATCGATCCCCTCCTGCTGGCGTCCGTGCAGGAAGCTGTGCAAAGCCTTTGCCCAGCAAAGGCGCCTTGAGAGACACTGCAGGCTGTTGGTCAAGGTCAGCACATCCGATTCCACCTGCTGTAGGACTTGCTCCTGGAACACAGCAGATGAAGCTGAGTTCAGGTTCTTGCTTGCTTGGGGAAGGAAAGCTGGTGGGGGCATGCTGTGGCCTTGCTCCAACTGCTTACATTCGCAACCACCTCGGCTTCCCGAAGCATGTCCTGCAGCACTGTGAAGACCGTGGGCCAGAACTGAGCGCGCAGGCGGCTGAGACCTAGAGCCTGAGTTTGAACCAGGGCAGGCAACCTCTGCTGAACCAGAATGCTCCGAATCTTGGCTCTGCTTATAGATCCTGCCTAAACCTCACTCAACATAATTAAGCTTCTCACTCAACATAATTAAGCAAATGGCAAGATCCATGCCAGCTTGTGAATTGTGCTCGGCTCTGGAAACCCTACGCGCCTACCTATCCAATCAGCAACCCAAAACATTCAACGCTGCGACAGACCTACAAGGCAACCCAAGTGCTGCAGCCCCCCCCCCCCCCCGGTGCTTTTGCTTGGGGCACCAGGTTCTTCACCGCAGTCTGGTCGGGCTTATGCCCCACCTGGCGCAGCTGCCGGTAGCAAATCGTCGCAGCCAGCCACCGGCTCTGAGTGGCGCAGGCGTGCATGGCAAAGCCTTGCACGGCAAGACCAGCCCAAGCGGAATCCCATCCATCCCACCCGCACAGCCTCTGCAAGGTCAAATCATGTAGCGAGGTCGGGTCAGCATGTCCAGGCTAGTTACTGCAAAAGGGGTGCTTGGAAGTCAAGGCTTGTCAGCCCGTGAGAACTAGAGAGGAGAATGCAACCCCCTTGTCTGCCAGCAATCAGCACGCTGACACATGGGTGGAGGTCAAACTAGGGAAACCCCCAAAATCCTCTTGGCTTCCATAGACACCAAAGAAGGACACCCCTAAAAAGTGTGTGTGTGTGTATACACATATAGACACATACACACACGCATATTATATATATATATATATGCGCCTATGCATACAGACATGTACATATTGATGCCCAGCGATCGCAAAAAAACACCAATCCACTTCCATCGAGGGGCTGTAGGCCATCAGCGAGATCTGCACCCGCCTGCCTTTGGCTTCCGCCAGTAGCCGCAAAGCCCCGGTGCCGCTGCTGCTGAGGGCGCAGTCCCCGCAAAGCACCTCCAACATCTCCCGCTCGGACGCAGCCACCTGCGGGAATGAGATTTACGGTCGGAAAAATGAGCCGCCAACTGAGAGACCTGCCGCTCACCAAACTAGTTGAAGTTCCTGACGTGCTCTAAAGTTTCATCTGAAAGAAAAGAAGAACAAGAAATGTTAGTTCAGGTTCTGAATTGGAAAAGGATTACCCTCGCATCCCATCACCCGGCTCCAGATTGACATGAGGCCGCGCCTTGTTTTTCTTCAGCAAGGTCACCGAGGTCTGCCAGCTCCTGAGCAAGGATGCAGAGAGCCCCGAGCCCGGGGTACACAATGACTTGTCCAAATCTTTCCGCGAACGCATACACTTCGAGACCATGCTCAACTGGCTTCCCTCGTTTGAGAACGAAACCTGGCCAGTCTTCTCAGAAATTGCTGCAGTAATTAGTTGAAAACTACGACTCGGACTTCCCCTCTTGCCCCTGCTGTCCAACTTCCTGCCAGGGCGCTTGGCAACGGAGTGGGCTTGCGCAAGCGCAGTAACCGTGAAGGGTCGCATGGGCGGCTTCACGTCGATGTCTTGCAGCGACGCAGCTGCCATATGCCAAGCCTGGAAATTGAGCAACCTACCGGGCACAGAAAGTTGAAACATTGCGTGGCTGAAACATTCCGCGGCTGCCTTCCTGCCTGCCTGCCTGCCTGCCTGCCTGCCTGCCTGCCTGCCTGCCTGCCTGCCTGCCTGCCTGCCTGCCTGCCTGCCCACCCGCCCGCCCGCCCGCCTGCCTGCCTGCCTTGCTTGGTTTCCGTCCGGCGGCACAACTCTGCTGTCAAATGCAAACATGCCAGTGAAGAAGATTTGGTTTGCTTTGGCATGCAGCTCGCTCTGCCTCTTTTAATTATATGTTCGGGCCCAAGTCATTGCATCAGCGGTCAAAGGTTCAAAGCGGCTAATCTTGAACTTGCAGGGTGGTTTTGGCACTGGCTCCGTACACGCACTTAGACACGCAAATAGCCTTTGACTTCTTCAGTATTGCATCTAGCACTTGATGGAAATTGGGTGGCCATGTCGGTCTTTTCGGCCCGTGCCTGGCTTAGGCTCAGCCCCTGCAGCAGCAGCTGCACAGCAAGCTCATCCAGGAAGACATTGGCTGAGCGTCTGGCAAAGAGACGCAAGCGGGCTGCCTTCTGACCCTGGTGCATGCCGCAGGGGCACACGCAAAACAGACTCCATGATACTCCGTGATGCTCAGAGGGTTCTCGCTAACAAAACAGAAGTTGTTTTCGAGCACCTAAAAACCATAATTTACCCTGAAAACGCATTTGAAAGCCGAAAGCTGCCCAAGAAGACCAAAGTGAAGGCACTGGCAAGGTGCTGGCAGGAAGAACAGTTCTCGAACTTGGAAAAAGATCCCGCCTATGCGGGCGGCGCACTTTCATACACGAAGAAGTATCGCAAAAACGTTTTTGCGGCAAACCTGGTCCTTGAAGGCGCGGGGGGCAAGAGGGGCGGGGAGTCGGGTTGCGGGGGTCAAGGGGGGGAGGGTGAATTTCATGACGGTCAGGTCCAGCACTCAGCAAACGTTCAAGACCTCTGATGCTTCTGTGTCGCAAAAACATGTATTTTCCCAGCTAGGCGGTAGACTGAATATACTGTCCCACCTGCCGAGTTGCACACTGACTTGAAGTGGATGGATATCGCTTGACAAAAGCCGTCATTTCGCAGCGTGCTGTGCTCGGCTAAAGAGGCGGCAATGCTCGAGGCGGATGTTTGACGCAAGACAGTACGGTAAACTTCTTTTGCTTTTGTGAGCTGCATGTAGGGCTGAGTTAAAGCTTGATTTCGAGTTTGCGGCCTGTTTCAGGTGGGATTAGCCAAAGCACTCGCCAACACTGCGCCGCATTTTGCCCGGCCTGTTGTAGGCTTCCACGGCCTCTTGCCACCTGACGCTTTTGGCCTCGGAAGTGAACACTTTGACGCGCTCCTTTCCAAGCTCAAGGGTTTTCGGGAGGCAGTGCCCTGAACCCTGGAAAACACGCCCTCTGCAACCTTGCTTGCTCTCCTCTTGCTTGGGAGGGCGGAAAGTGTCCATGCTTCCGCAGCGGCGCAGGCGCTTAGCAGGCTGTTGAACTTGGCGCGCCCCAGCTGCAGCGTCTGCCTGGCCATGGACCGGACGAAGTCCAAGACGCGGCGCCAGGAGACCTCTTCTTCTGCCTCAGCGTTGGTCGTTTTCTTGGTGCTTTCGTGGCCATGGCTGAGGAAAGGAGTTTGAGCATAGGGCTTAGGGTCCCAGTGGAAGGTCTGGTGCCTGGGGGCTTGGCAGTGTTTATGATGGACGGAAGGCTAGTACAACCTATCATGTCCGCTTGTCACTTGCATGGCCCAAAAGCTTCCAGCATTGGTTGGCTCACAAGCCTAAAACTCGTGTGGTGCCCTGCCAACCCCATAAAGAGACCGTGCCTCTTCGGACCCTGAACCAAATAACCTGAATGCAGCCTCCCAACGTCTTTGGACCCGAAGAAGTCCTCCAAGCCATATGGAATTCAAGGGGTAGCCCTAGGGGCAACTGGACTTCGCAACCGTCCCGGATCCCTTCCAACCGAACCTGCTGCTTCTTCCGCTCAACAATGTTGTTGGGCTTGTTGGCATATGCAACCGCCGCGATGGCCAAGCTGAGCGCGCGGTTGTGAAAAGACCTGCCATGGTCATCTGGCTCATCCCCTTTTCGGACAAGGTACCAGCACCAAGGACCAAGCCTTGGGCTTTTGGTAGTGCTAGGGCTACCTCGGAGCTGCCCAAAGGATAGACTGAAGCCCCATTGGGCAGCACGCAAGCACTGTGTTTCTGCTTCACCCCTCCCCCGGTAAACAAGCACGTTGCCAAGAAGAAGCCTTTTCTGCCCGATGTGCACAAGTCTTGTAAGACGTGGCCATGCAGCCGGCAGGCCGGGAGCCAGTAGAAGATGTTTCTCGACAGTTCTGAAGCAGTGCTTAGAGCTCGCACTGTTTGTTTGCAGTCAGCCACCCCCCCCCCCACCCACACAAAAAAAAGAACGTCGTGCCCCGAAGCAATCGGACGGGAAACGCACCCAAGATTGCCATCAAGCGTCAGCAAGCTGCCGCTCCATCCAAGTAACAAACATGCTTGACGCGGACCCAAGTATGCCAAGCCGATCAAACCACACAAAAAGGAGCCAACCAAACAATGTCACCCCACTGACTTGAGTAACCAACCCACATGAACAACGAACTCCGCAAAACCTAAAGTGAGCAGAACAACGCCAAATCTTTCAGGCGAGGAAAGAACCAAGCCCACCAGCTAATGGTGCCAACCCAAAACTCCGTCAGGCAGGGACCTGAATGCACTAGCAGGGCCAATGAACACAGGCAAACATTGGGTTGTTTGGGGGGCGTGCCGTTACGAATACATGCGTACAAGTCACGCCCAAAAATGCCTCCAACGACTCCGGTCCCACGCCTTGGCCGGGCGCGCGCGGCTTCGGACTCCAGCAGGCCGCAGGCGGAGCGCCAGGCCAGCGCCGCGCAGCAGCCCCGCAGGCAGCTCCGCAGGCAGCTCCGCAGCGACTGCTCGATGTCGGTGCCTCGCACGCGGCTGGGGTCAATGAGCAAAGGCGCAACCCGTTTATGACGTCTCTTGCTTGTGAACTGCCTGCGTATAACCGCCGTCCTCACGTATGGCAAGCCGTGGCACGGCCTCCCCACTTGCCCCACACAATGAAGCAATTAGCCAAGTGCCTGCGTCCAGTCAGCATGATGAATCACAGCGAATCCTATCCAGCTGGGGCTACAATGAGTCAAACCCAAACGACCCAATGAAACTGGACCAGACTGAGTGCCAAGGTGCTCGGGCGCAGGCTTGGGCGTAGGCGGCCCTCTTCTTCTTCTTCGCCTGGGCAACGCTGTCAAGCTGCAGGGGTGAACTGTGCCGAGAGAAAGCTGCTGTCGCATAAGCAACACATCCAATGCTAGCGCAGGTTTGCAATCAAGAAAAACTCTAGATTTGCGTCACGTGACGCCTCCCTTCTCAGCATATGGTAGGAAATACCTGCAAAGAATCACTCGATCTTTGCTGAAGGCCTTCATGTCGCACACTACTGCATATTCTTTCCTACTCGCCGCATGTCGGGTGCCTCTCACGGCAGTCGAAGAGAAAACCATCAGATTGTTCCCGATCCCAACTCAAGCTTCAGCATGCCTTTCAGTCAAAACATACCGCGCCATGGCCCCATCAGAAGCAAATCTGCCTCTTCCCGGCCCCGCCCCAGCGGCCCAGCGGCCTGTCCCCAGCTTGCACTTCACCTGAAACGCATCCAACTCCTCCACGCAGGCCTCCCATCCTTCGCGCTTGCCGAACATCTCATGCAAGTTCACATCTTCACTTCCCTGAAGGCTCCATTCCTGTCATTATTGGCAAAAGCCAAGTGGGAAATGTCAATCGTGTAGCACCAGAGATTCTTTGGTCGTTCTGGCACTACTTGAGAAAGGGGGAACCGAAAGCTGGCACCGCTTGCCAAAAGAGAGCCAATACTGCTTGTTGTTGCTAGCTTGCTTTAGGGACGGCCTCTGCATAGGTATCCCGTGGCCCCCCGAAGTTGCAAACCAGGCATGTCGAAACGTCGTGTCTAAACATGCCCAGTCCCCACTGGGCCAAATGAAACCCCGTCTGGGATTGCCTGTTTGCAATCCGGAGGGTGGCCGGGCGTCGCAGCGGCACGCGCTGCACCTGGATCTTGAGGCGATGGATGCCCGCACGGCTCAAGCCCTGCTGCGCGCCCCTCTCCGCCAGCTGCTGCGCCTGGCGCCACAGCTGCGATCGCCCCACCTGGCGTGAGACAAAAACAGTGTCTACCGCTTCCTCTGCAACGTTGCTAGCACCACCACCACCACCACCACCACCACCACCACCACCACCACGTGGTGAAACCTGCTTGATCATCACCAGGAACCATTTCAGCAGGAAGAGCATTGCTTCTGTCCATGGGGGAACGCAAGCTAGAGTTGGCAGCTGCAATGCGCAGACTTTTGCCAAGTGAAGCGCGGCTTCCATGGCATTAGTAGCAGCATCAGTAGCAGTAGAAGAGGAGGAGTAGTTCTAGCAGTAGTAGTAGTAGTAGTAGTAGCAGCAGCAGCAGCAGCGGTAGTAGCACAGCAGTAGCAGAAACAGCATGGCGACGAGTCACCTATGCGATGAAGTTGACGAGTGATGTGTGCTGCTGGGGTGTGGCATGTTTCTGCCCGATGCCTGCACATGCTCAGTGCAAAGAAGCTGAGGTTCACGCATGCCCTCCACCAGCCTGGTACACAGTCCTGATGAAGGTGCGATAGTCCTCCTCAGCATGCGCTCACTTTCCGAAGCTGGCAACAACTGCATGACTGCGATTTTGGACGATGCTGGTCGGTTTAGCCAATGGACTCAGGACGAATCGCAGCACAATGTGCACAAACCCCTGCCAACTGGGTCCGGTAGTCGCAACTTCGGATGCATCCGGACACTGCTTGTTGGAGGAGCCCCCTCATAGAGACAATATCCCCTTGATAGGCGCGGTCCGGATGAATTCAAAGTTGACGTTCGCTATAGATAGTGGCTTAAGGCAAATCACACGGAACCCCTCAAAAGGATTCAAAAGGCGCCAACAAAGAAAAACCTGCCCTTTCGCGATCCCGCCTCCACCCGAGATGACCGCAGCGGCAGCAGCACCTGGCCCTTGCGCAGCAGCTGGGCCCGCAGGTGCGACTCAACGCCTTCGGACGGGCCGTGCACGCGTCCTTTTGGCTGGATGAAAAGAAGGGCCAGGAGCTGCTCAAGTCCAGAAAAGCTGCTCAATTCTTGAGCGGAATGCAGAAAGCAGGCTAAAACTGTGAAAGCCCGACATGCAACAAAAACTGTTGGTGGGAGTGTTGGAAAGCATGGGCTCAAATCGCACTACTAGAGCAGCAGTGACAATTTCCTGACAAACGAACCTGTCAGCATCTCACAGCACGGGCTACGAGGCCCAAACCTTTTACCCAATGCCGCCACGCTGCGAGTTGCCACACGGACGTTCTCCCATGGCGCAATGTCCATGGCACGCACCACAAAGCCAAAGGGGCTAGCTGCCTACTGATCGCGTTTGCTGGGGTGTGTGTGTGTGTGTGGGTGTGTGAGGGGGGGGTGGGGCTGGCAAGCGCCCCACCTTGAGCGCCCTGCTTGCACTTAGGGGACAACCACAAACTTGAATGCTTCAGCGGGTTGTGTGAACCTTGCTTGCGCCACCCGGTTGCAAGGCAGTCATCAGAATGTTTGGAAATACATGATGCTCCCACCAACTGCCTGCGCACTAGGAAAAATGGGTAGGATGCCCAACCCTGAATGGCAGGGGTGAAAGTAAAGTGGAAACACCTGGCTCAGGCCAATTCGAGCCAAATGTTCGGAAGGAGGCGCTCAACCCTTCGGCGCCGAAAATGGAACCTGCCCAGCGGTACATCCTGAGCGCTGCTTCAGTTGAAATGCCCAAAACACAAGTGATTCAAGTGAATCAAGCAAATGGCGCCGGCGAGTGCAATCAAGCTTTTCTCTCAGCTTGAGCCAAATGTATTGGCCATAGAATTCTCATGCACCACACCCGAAGAGGAAGTTAAAAGGAACACAACCCCTGAAAAGCGGGTTTGTTCAACTCCCCCCTCTTGTGATTTGGGTTGGTGCAACTCGCATCGAATTAATGATGTGAATCGAATTCATGATTCAGGCATGTGGCACGCTCTCAAGTTGCTAGCTAGCGTGCATATGCATCAAACTAGCATACCAAGGAATTGAGAAGCAGAGACACACGGCCACGACGATGCACGGCACTCAAGCAGGAACAACAGCTCACCGTCAAATGCTGCACGGATGCATTTAGGCGAAGGTATTCAAAGCCTAGTGGTACACTTTGCATTCAATTATGCTTGTCAAAGAGTTGGCAATGCTCAAGTGCGGCATGTCCGGTCATCCCAAAAGGACACCGGTTTTTAGGGCAATAATGCCCCCCTGATTCCAAGCACACACAAGTTTCTTTGCTGCAATGCAAATCAAGGCACCAAAGCTTGGACCTGGCGGCACAAGGGTGACTTGCAACGACCTAGTGAAAGGCATTCTCTTGCAATTCACTTCGCGTGAAATTTAATTGTGTCCACTCTACAGCCTGAGGCGCTCGAAGCAGCCAAACAAGGCGTGGGCCGGTGAGGTGCTCATTCGTGCTTTGACTGCGGAACATCCCCTCAAGTCAAGGGCAGCACCCCACTTCTGAGGGCCGAGTGCCTTCGTCAAGATGTCTCCCTTCTGCTCAGTTGTCACAATGTAATCCAGTTTGTAATTGGGATTCTCAAACGCTTCTGACAATGAGGCGATGTTGATTTTATGAGTCTTTTGCAAGTGCCGCAATTTGGAAGAATATCCTTTTGAGGACTGCTTGGTTGTCCTCCGAACACTTCACAAGAATCTCACGGCCAAAGAGAAGTTTACAGGCAATCTCCAGGGGCATCACATCATTGTACACGGCGGTGGCTAAAGCCACTGTTTCGGCTTCAGTCTTTGATCGGCTAGTGACAGTCTGCTTTCGGCTCACCCACACTAGAGGAAGGAAAGAGTTTTCGGCTTCAAGAACAATGAAGTAGCCCGAACAACTCCTCATGGTGCTCACGCAGTCACCAAAACTCGCGTGAAGGAATGCAAGGCATAAGTGGCGGTGCGACTCAAATAACCTATCAAGCGGGCGAGGCACCTGTCATCGGCCTTACTCCACTTAGTTACATGAGATCCCAACAAGTTAATGCTCACTTGCAAATCTGGCCGGCACAACCGAGCAAGCCACAACAACTTCATGACAATCTTTGCAGCACTGTTCCCCCCTGGCAGTGAGATCCTCTGGGCTGGTGCTGGCAGCGCGCACTCGCATTTCTGTGAGCTCCTTGTATCTCTCTACACATTGCTGAGCGAAATCTGCGGCTTGAAACGCGTAAGCTTCTTTACCTTTCCAAGTCACTTTCTGATGAGATCGTCCTAAGACGATAGTCAAAGGCTTGGATTGTTCGAGTTTTACCCGTTTCCCAAATTCCAGCCAGAAACCGCTATGTCGAGAGTCTTCACCACTGAGCGTAAAGTCGTCCGTATCGGCTCCCCACTCAACGGTGACAACATTGGCGGCCTGAGACACTCCCGCCATCGCGGATGCAATCATGGCCACAGCAAATGCGGGCATCGCTTTGGGCTTTGGCTTTGCTGCTGCAGCCTTAGCACTAGGCTTGGCGCCAGTCTTGACATGAGCGTGTTCGCATTTCTCCCCATGATGACATCCACTGTCCATCTGAAAGAAAATGCAAGGCTTTTGAGCCTTGTGCTCTTTAGTGCGTGCCTTTCCCTTTCCCTTCCTCTTTGACGGGCTGTCAGCCCCGCCTTTCCCACCTGGAGGCGCATAAGCAGCCAAGCCAGAGGGCAAGGACAGAGGCGATCCTGCGCCTTTTGGAGTGGGCGGTGACGGCGATGGGGTTGGAGCTGGGAGCCCAGAGGCCTTTACACCAGGGGAAATCTTACGAAAGTGATCTTGAACGTCCTTGGCATTAAGATCTTCACGTTCATAACCAAGGGCATCCTGGAGTTTACTCCACAGGAAGTCAAACCACGCATCGTGCTACCCTTTGTGGACTCTTTGATATTCTCAATGTGGCGTTCGAGCTTTCTGATATTCCTGACCATACTGAACAACCATTCCCCAAGAAGGCGATTTGACGGGAGCTCATCACTGGGAACAGCTGACATGGTCTGCGTGACTTTGCTGGCAAAGTCTTGCATCTGAGCAACCCCAAGACCGGCGGGCTCCAAGGAAAGCAAGGCAGATGCAGTGAGCATTGAACCTCGTGCTCTATCCAAGTCAAAATGCTTAGCAATCGTAGCAAGGATGAATCTACCACGGGGTGCCTTTCCATCACGCGTGCATCTCTCAATGTAGCCATTCACCTTGACAGCAATGCTAGGCACAACTCTCAAGGATTTTGTGGAAGTCAATTCGGAAGCAAGCCACCTATCAAAGCGAGGGAAACCGTCACTTGTTTCATCGAGGTGGTTTAGATCTCCAGAGAAGGACATGTTGATCCACTTTGTGATGGATGGCATCGGTACCACTGCACAGGACAGAATAAGTGCATTCTTCCATGATCGGAAGGCCGCAGCGTTATCTGGGACCGGCTCAGTCTTCAAATGCTGGAGACCCTTTGAATCAATGACATCACGCTCCACAGCTGAAGGATTTAATCTTCCAAGCGCATGCGTGTGGGGATCCACTGATCTCTTTTGGATATTACTATTGGGTTGGAACCGCGCTATTTTGGCCACTGGTTTCAATTGCATTGACACAGTCTGACAGCTTTGAAATGGCTTCCAGAATTTGGCAAACATGAGAACCGTCTGCAAAAGGTTTGAGGGATCAAGTGTTGCAGCTTTCCTCCATGGTTGAAGGGCTGCAACGTGACAATCAACAGCTAGGGCAACGGCTGGAACAAATGCAGAGAGAAGCATCGAGACACATCCAAGCCCGTGAGGCCGAGATCTCCCGGCTCCGATTGGCTGCGTCACGCGCCGCGGATGCTCAGGGGGGCAACTCGGCTGAAGTGTACTCGATCGCAACTCCTCCGGTAGATGCCCAAACGCCTGTTGAAACCGTTCAGGATGCCCAAACCTCCTATGGTGGAAAGGGCCTCAACATAGATCTGATGAGCCCTTAGTTCTGCATCATCGGCTCTTTGCGATTCTTGGTTAGCACTCTCAGCAGCTTGGCGTGCATGATGAAGCATGTTAGCTACCGCTAGTGGGTCGACACCAACGTTCACTTGCGCATTCACAGTCTGGAAGAGATTCTTCTGAGATTCGTCCCTAGTCAAATGCAACTGTTGCACATGGGCTGAGGGTTGATTAACAGCGTCACGATCAGGAGTTGCAATAGAGGGATCAACGACATCCGTGGGACCAGAAACAACTTCAACAATCCCGGCCGATTTCCGTACGTGGCGAAGAGATTGAACGGCTCCTACTGGATGACCTACTCGCCCCTGGCATGGCTGGCACTGACCTTGAGCTACTTGACAACTCCATACTGGTCTCTGCACTCATTACGGACTACCTGAATTATCTTACGCAGATGAAAAAGACGATGATCGTGCACCTAGATGACAGAGGCGGCAGCACACCTTTTGCGATGCGAGGCAAACGTATGTATCACTGAAAGTAAGCAAGGCAATGCTGAGCTGCTTCTGCAAGGTTGGTCACGTGCCTGACACTGGGTGCCACCGGTTTCTTGGGCAGTCTGATCCCAATTGCAGCACCGCGCTTGAACTCAGAGAACTCTTGAAGGGCCTCAAACCCGTCGTCTATCAAAATTAGCAGTTCCGCCTTTGGAGCAACTGCACGATCTATTTCCAATTCCCGCCAGATCCAGATCTCTCCGGAGTGTAGATCAAGAAGTTGAATGGTGTCCTTCGCTCCAAATGTTCGGCAGCGGCGCGCGCTGGTCCGTAACTGTGGTTCCCTTGAATTGTACCAGTGCGGCGATCCTTTGGAATATACGAGAGCTGAGCCAAGAAACAATTCTCCGGTAGCCCTGCGGCAATGGTGTTCAGAGCACCAGGAGTCTGATCACAAAAGGGTCCGTCAGACCTGTTGTAATATCGCTCTCGCTCTGATACTCTGAAACAATCGCTCACTTGATGATAGTCCACAAACACAATTGCCCGTGCGTCCCTTGCAATTGTAGCTGCTCGAGACGGAGGAAGAGGGCCAGGACCCCTGCAGTAATGAATCAGGGCCTTACTCAAAATCCGTTCACGCTCAGCCTCCGAGATTGGTGGAGGACGTGAAACTGCTAAAGCCTGCCCAGTATTCCTCGTAGGTGCAGTTGTGTGTGGCCTGAGACCGCTGATGGCCTGAGATGCCTTGGGTCGTGCAATGGTCAAAACTCCCACCTCGGAAATGGACTGCAAATCTGAGGCAGGCGGAGAATCCCTTGAGCACCGTAATCAAATTTGAGATGTCCTGAAGGAAGAGCTCGCAGGTTCGCCCTCACTCGCTGCAGCTTCCTGTTCCAAAAGCTTTCTGCTCTTTGAAGGTCGCGAGATGCGAGATGGAGGTGCAGCCACGCGTTGACCGCTCCCCGGCGCTTCACCCTCAGGCACTGATGATACCCAAGACTCCGGTGTGCCAACAGGCTCTATAGCAGGAGGCCCTTCAGGCGGAGGCAAAGGCAACCGCCAGGCAAATGCATCGGCTGGTTGAGTCGAAAACTGTTCTGTGTCAGAATTGTCAGAAATCGGTAGTCCCCGCCTTGATGATGATGAGACAAGAAGTTCACCTCCTTTTCCCAAATCAACAGCAAACTCCTCCGAATCCGCCAATCCTCCTGCAGCTGGGGCTATCTCCTCGTCTTCGATCTCAATCACCTCAAAATCCTCTTGATCCTCACCCCAGGACGAGCTTGTGCCCAAAGGTCTGCTCGATCCGTCTGCGTGGACCACCTGAACTTCTTCCCTCGGAGTTCCTTGCGCCACCCTATGGGAGATAAAGGCTTCGCGACGCCTCCTCGCCCCTTTTCCCGACCTGATGCCTCGGGTGCGGGTGGGCCTCTCTTCTTCAGCCGTTGCAACTGCTGATAAGGTGCGCGATCAGGTAGTCGGAGCCTTACGGCTGATAACCAGTTGAAATGCCCAAAACACAAGTGATTCAAGTGAATCAAGCAAATGGCGCCGGCGAGTGCAATCAAGCTTTTCTCTCAGCTTGAGCCAAATGTATTGGCCACAGAATTCTCATGCACCACACCCGAAGAGGAAGTTAAAAGGAACACAACCCCTGAAAAGCGGGTTTGTTCAACTGCTTCTGCTAGAATTTACCTGCATGCCCAACTGCATGCCATTGCAAACGAAAGAAGTCACGCGAGTCAGGTTGCACAACAGTTCCCCACAAACACAAGCATAACATAGCATAACTTGCAAAGCCCTTCCGCCAAGCCCTCGCCTGCCTGCCCAGCAGCACCGGCCGGGCCCGCTCCGCCCGCTCCGCCCGCTCCGGCCGCTCCGGCCGCTCCGGGGGCCGCTCCGGCGCCGGCTGCGCTTCCGGCTGCGCCTCCCGGCGCCGAAGCCAGCGCCGCAGGAAGCGCAGCGGCCGGGGGGCCTGAGGCTACGTACTCTTCCATTTGCAAAAGATATGTCGTGCTGTTTCAGGTTTTTTTCAATATTTCCGATGGATTGAAAGGGATTCTACTGGACATATGCTTGTATTTTGCCACGCTCCCGATGGAAGCTAAGGGGGGTCGTGGATTGGCGTCTGCTCGTCCGCGGCCGCGTGTTGTTCAAACTACGCACGCAGTACCAGGATTCTTCCAGCCAGCAGGCTGGGGAGTGCAAATGAGAATTGTTCGGAGGCAGCTTTCGCGGTCATGCTAAGAAGCGGAACGCTGCCGGTCTCTTTGGCACCACAGAATTTGCAAGGCCAAATTCTCAAGTTTTGTGAAACGCGAATTTATCAATTCCAATTCACCATAGTCGGAACGCTCCGGACACCTGCCGGTACTTGCACGGCTTTGGAAAACGGCTGGGGAGGCTTGCTTTACAAGCTCAAACACTGTTTGAGCCAAACTCACACCACCCGCCAGGCTGGCCCGGTACAGTCAGGGGCAGCTTGGGTAAGGATTCAAACCCTTGAACTGCCAAGCCCGCTTTATGTGATTTGCCCGGTTCGCCCGTCCTCGTCGACGTCCTGGATGTACACCCAGCTCTCCATCACGCGGCGCATCTTCCTCAACCGCTTCACTGCATCGAAGAGGGCCTGGCAGCCCCAACCCGCAAGTGATCCCGTGGACCGAGGCCTTTGGAGGCCAAAGCCATGGCTCATTCGCACATCTCGCAAAGTGAAAGCCGCTCTCATCTGCTTGTGTCCTCACTTACAGAAATGCACGAGGGCCAACACATCCAAAGCAAGACCCCCCTGCCTGTCGGGCGGACAGAGGCACTTTGGGGCAGAGATTCAAGTTCAGCACCAGCTCCTGAAGTGTGTTTTCTTTATTTCGGTCGTACCCCTGTCACTGTTCCCTTTGGCTGGGGGCTTCCCCTTGGCAATTCTTCTTCAGGGGGCTGGTGACTTGGATCTGCAAACCAATCTGACTCTTTTAAAACAGAAGTCGTCTTGAAAATGATGAATGATAGCACCCTGCGGACAAAGGATCAAAGCATTGATCTGAAACAAAACAAGAGAATAAATCCTTCTCCCATCTCGAGTGAAGCTTTCTCGTCAAGCTCCTCCAGTGCTGGTAGATTGCTGCCAAGAGCCTGGCAAGCCAAGCCCGGCGAGATCAGCGAGTTACACAATGCGTCTCTGCGCGTGTGTGTGTTTGCATGTGCATGTACATATGCACTTTCCTAGCGTTCGTGTCCTTGTGCTTTGTTCCAACGTTTATGGCTTGAAAAAACAAAAGCAGGCTAACATGCCCTTGCTTTGCCCCCAAGACTTCCAGGACTGACGCAAACTGTTGAGCGCATCGTGGCAGTCGAAATAGGGAAGGCCGGCAGCCGAGGTTCTCAGGTGCATAACAAGCTGCACTTCACAGTTGCGCACTACCAGCCCAAGACACTCACGCACCTGAACAGCTGCTTTAGATGCTTGTACCAGGGCCCTGCCAATGCTTGATTATGGTTGGTTAGAAAGCCTCGGTAAACCTCACGTGCTGGAACAAGCAAACAAACAATCAAACAAACCGACCAACCAACCAGCCAGACGGCCAGCCAAGCACCACATGCTAAACACCACATGCCATGCACCACGTGCCATGCACCACATGTCATGCACCATGTAAAACCCACTCCCTGTCGCAGCCACCCCGCCCCCCCATCCGCCTGGGCCAGCCCATCCACTGCCTCCAGCAGCGGCAGCTTGGAGAACCAGAGCTCCAGCTGGCGGAGCTGCGGCAGCGCCTCACAGCTCATTGCGCTATCGTGCTGATGAACATATATAGAAACAAATATACATATGTATATTCATGTCATGAAATTATACATGGATATATATAGATATATACATATGTAAATATATATATATGTATATATGTATATATACATATATGTATATATGTATATATGTATATATGTATATATGTATATATGTATATATGTATATATGTATATATGTATATATGTATATATGTATATATGTATATATGTGCGGGTATACCAAAAAAGGCGTACATGTCTATTCGTGTTTGTGTGTGCTTACGCATCCATAACTCGCAAACCACAGCTTGCTTGCTTGCTTTCTTGCTTGCTTGCTTGCTTGCTTGCTTGCCTGCCTGCCTGCCTGCCTGCCTGCCTGCCTGCCTGCCTGCCTGATTGATTGATTGATTGATTGATTGATTGATTGATTGATTGATTGATTGATTGATTGATTGATTGATTGATTGGTAGACAGGTAGCTGGATACATTCGATGTGTGTACCTGCTTATTGCTTTTTTCTGTAATTCAATGTGTGCAAGCAATGCATGTTCATGGAAGACTCATATTTCCGTATCCCTTCAGCTTCCTGCTATTCCCCAAATTCCATGAGCGCAGCAAGTCCAGCCTCCAAGGCTGCCCCCAGGCCTTCAATGCTGCGCAGGTGCCTTATGGCAGGGCGAGCTTCCATTGAGAGAAACTTGAATGTTACTTTCCTCAGATCTGACTCCAAACACTCACCACCCAGCAGACCTTGCTGCAGCACTGCAGCACTGTCCCTTGGAGCTCGCCCCGATCTCCACATGAACTGAGGCCCGCGCTTGATTCCAGGGAGGCGCAGTTCCAAGTGCACCAGACATCTGCGAGAGCCCAGCCTCACGTTGAAACGTGGCGGGCTGGCAGAATTCGTCTGCGTGAAGCGGACGGAGGGAAGAATAGCAGGGAAGTAAGGAAGGAGGGGAATAGGGAAGAAAGTCAGGAAGAAAGCGAGCAGGGGAACAAATCCGCGTGGAAGAGAGCGTGGCACCTTTCCCGCTCGGGCAGCCCAGGCACAGGCCAAGAGCCGAGAGGGTCTCCAGGCCTGTGAAGCCCAAGTCCAGCCTCAGCACCTCGCATAGGCTCGGGGCTCGCTGAGCGCTTGTGGCTTGGTCGAAATTCATCCACGACCTCTGTGATTTGTCGGGGGCCCAAGGTGGTTCCCATCAAGAAGCTTTTGCTTGAGGGTGGTGCAAATCGTCTCCAACGTCACAAGAGCAACAAGTTGGAGAATTTGGAAGGTCCTGCTGAGCGGCACCAGATTATACAGTTGCTACCGCATGACAGCTGACCACCCTTTCTCACTCTCAGAAACAAGCTCCGTCTTCTCGCAAACGCACCAGGGCTTGAGAGCACAGCTGGGGTTTGGCTGGCTTGAGAGGGGAAGGGAGCATGCACCGATGTGGCACGGTAGGCCACATATCTCACAACGCAGCGACCTCACCTGGCTCACTGCCTGCCTCCAGGTTCTCCGGCAAGTGCTCCACCAGCACCGCCAGGTCCTGAACTTGCGCGGCTTCGCTTCTCAGGTTCGGACAGCCGGACCTGGCGCCCTTCACACATCTCTATCTCTGTGCCCGTGGCCAGGCCTGGTCGCAGAACCGGGTGTTCCCCGTGAAAGACAGCTGAACTTGCCGCCTGGGGCAAGGCTTCAAGGGCAGCTGGCAAACTATGTGAATACTTGCGCCGGTCGGAAGAGACAGGGAGAGAGGGAGAGAGAGGAGCCGAGAGAAAAAGAACAAGAGGAAGAGCGAAAGAGAAAGACAAAGACAGGGAAAACAAACAAAGAGAAAGACAAGTTTTAAAGCCAAGGAGGAACCAAAGATAAAGACGAAAAGACAAAAAGATGAACACACAAAGGGACAAAGTGACAAAGGGACAAGAGACAAAGAGGCAAAGAGGCAAAGAGGCAAAGAGGCAAAGAGTCAAAGAGGCAAAGAGACAAAAGGGCAAAAGGGCAAAAGGGCAAAAGGGCAAAAGGGCAAAAGGGCAAAAGGGCAAAAGGGCAGGGGACAAAGTGACAAAGGGACAAAGACACGAATTGGCGAGGGACGAAGAGACTAATAGGCGAGGAGACAAAGAGACTGAGTGGGGGAGAGGGAGAGAGAGAGAGAGCGAGAGAGGGAGAGCGAGAGAGAGAGAGAGAGAGAGACAGACAAGAGAGAGACATAGAGGGAGACGGAGCGAGACAGAGACAAAAAGGAAGAGAGAGAGAGGGAGAGATGTAAACATGCAGAAAGGAAGGAAGGGAAAAAGAGAAAGAAAGAAAGAAAGAAAGAAAGAAAGAAAGAAAGAAAGAAAGAAAAAGAAGGAAAGAAAGACCGGGCCGCTCGTAAAACGAACAGGCACTTGCACTTTCAGTGGCCAGGAGCCCAGTAAGCATTCAGTACGACTGTTGCATGTGCGCATTCATTCAACTGAAGAAACTTGTGTCCCCTGCCTAGACGTGTCCGCAAAGAGTGCCTTTGCCAGCGGCAGGGCGTCCCAGCCATGCAAGATACAATTGCACCAGCTGGCAAGCGCAAACTGCGCGCTCAGCGCATTGTTCACGTGCTGGTACTTGTGGTGCTCCTGTCAATCAAAACTGAACCTTAGGCCAATGCAGTGGCTTGTTTTGCATTTTCTCTTGTGAAGTGGAAGCATGCAAGTTGTGGTGTCATGCGCCTCAGGTGGCTCGGCCGTCAGCTCTTCCAATGTTGCACCAGGAAAGGCGATGCTGTTCAAAATCCGCGTCCTGCAAGGCTGTCAAGGCCGTGCATTCATTCGCAGGGCGAGCGTGCTGCAGTAGTGCTACTTCCAGGAAATCCTACTGTCGACGCACATGATTGCAGTTGGCTGGATGATGCCTGTCGTTCTGCAAAGTCGTGGGAAGCCGCCATACAGCCAGAACTAGTAGTTAGGCCAAGCAACCAAGGCCAAGATGCCATTCACGTGTCTGTCTGACTTCATTAGCATGACTGATAGCGCCCCAGCCGACAAGTCGCATGCATGTTGGCGGAGCTAGGCCAACATTAGCAAGAGGGTTCTTTGCATCCAACATTGCAATGCCGGCAGCTGCGAAGCCAATCCAGCTGATGCTGCAGGCTTGTGCACATCATGCAATACAAACTCTGTTGTGAAAAGCCGTGCCCATACAAAAAGACATGCCACGCCTGTCAATGTCGTGGCTGGCCGTCGCAGAGAGGATGTTGATTTGGAGTCCTGCAAGCTGCGGGCTCACACGACTTCCCTCGGAGAACCGTACCATTCGATGGTTGAACAGAATCTCGTGGTCTGAGTGCTTTCATACGTGAGCCCAGCGATTGTGCTGAGGATGCACTTGGATTGAAGCAAAGCCAGATACCTGCTGTACGTGCTCACATGGCGAACTGCCAGCTACGTTGTCGAGGTCTTTGGCAGCATGTATGTCCGCTGGCGTTCCAGCAGGCATATGGAAACATGCAGCATCTGGCAAAAAGGTGCCTGCAATTGCCAACCGTCAACAAGCACTGAATGTATCTTCTGCTAGGTTCCCAGATTCCCAACCCAAAGGCTCCTTCCAGGTTCCCTCATACTACCCAGCTGGTCCGATTCTGGCTGCTCACTTCCAGAGAAGCAGCCCTCCCCGACCCCTGCCTTGCTGCAAGATGTGCACTGGAAAGGTCATCTCCCGGCAAGTCTTGTGATGGAGGCCCAGCAGAGGCACCATTGTCCTCAACGACTTGACGAAAACCCTCGACCCACCAGCGAGCTCCGGCTCACTCATTGGGGTTGACACGAGGGGAATCTAATGAGGAGAAAAGACTGATGGCCGAAGCAGTCAACCAGCCCCGCGTTCTTAGGTGGTGCCAGCCTAAACGCGATTTGAAATTGGAAACCATGCAAGCACACGGCAGAGCTCAAAGCAGAGCTTCTGGTTCTAGGAGCGGAGCAACCAGCGGAGAGAAGAACGGAACAGAAGACTGGACAAAGAGCAGAGAGAAGAGCGCAGTGGGAAGAAGAGCAGAGAGAAGAGTGGAGCAAAGCGTTGGGAAGAAGAGCGAGAAGGAGAGGAACGCGAAGTGAAGGGTGGGCAGCAGGGCAGGAGAGAAAAGCGGAGGGAAGGAAAGGTGGTCGAGCCTGCAAAGGGGGGGAGGGGGGCAAAGGAAGAGCTATCTTCCAAAGCCAGAGAAGATTGAGAGAGAGAGAGAGAAAGCGAGAAACAGAGAGAGAGAGAGAGAAAAAAAAAAAGAAAGAAAGAAAGAAAGAAAGAAAGAAAGTGACTGGATTCTATTGTGTTCCACTTTTTTATTGCTCCGAGGTGGGCTTGAACCCAGGATTGCTTCATTTCCTTGCAAAGGGAACCCCGGGAAGTGAACGACCCAAAGCCGATGGTCAAAGGGTGCTTCCCTCCCAACTCCCGGCCTCTCCGCTCCAGCCAGGCCATCTGTGATGACATGCGCAACACCTCAGCCGGGGCGCCTGGTGACAATTCAAAGTCTGGACTTTGAGGAACCTTGTCAAAAAATAAAGGGCCAAGCCTCCAAGGTAATGCTTCATGGCTTGCCAGACATCGTTGAATCCCTCACAGGGTCGAAGGAAGTCATCAAGTGCAGCATCCCCACGGCAATCCCACACCCACTCCCAAAGCTTGGACATGCGACGGTGGCCACCAACAATGGGCCGATGGCTGAAGCAATGCTCGTCCAGGGCGCCGTCAGCATCGGTCGCACACACATCCAGTAGTAACCGGTGGCTCCGGTCATTTCCATCCCGCTTCTCCACTGCGATGGCCTCTTCAAAGCCTTACAGACTTCAACTGTCACGGTGCCGACGGCCCGACCTTCTCTCTCGCTCTCCCTTTCGCCTGAACCTATGCCTGAGTCAACTGGAGGCTCGTTGAAGTCGCTCGGTCGCTCGGTCGCTCGCTCGCTCGCTCGCTTGCTTGCTTGCTTGCTTGTGTGCGGGTGTGTGTGTGTGTGTGCTTGTTTGCTTGTTTGTGCGTGTTGGTTTGTGTTTGTGTGTTTCTTTTTGTTTTTTCCTTTGTCTGTGTCTGTCTGTCTGCCTGCCTGCCTGCCTGCCTGCCTGCCTGCCTGCCTGCCTACCTGCCAGCCTCCGGTCCGTCTGCTGGTTGGTTGGCTTGGGTTTGTTTGGTTTGGCTTGGCTTGGCTTGGCTTGGCTTGGCTTGGCTTGGTTTAGTTGCTTGTTTGGTTGTTTGTTTGGTTGGCTGGTTGGTTGGTTGGTCAGGTTCCCTGCGCTCTCTCAAAGGCCGACAGGTTGGTTTGGTGTGTTTTGTTTGGTGTGGTTGTTTGGTTGCTTGGCAACTCGAAATGACCGCAGCAACCCCCGACCCAACCCAATTCCCCAAACCCAGAAATCCAGCTGCGGGGCAGCACCAAATCCGCAGAAACGGGGTCGCCTGGTCGTCCAAAAGCAGCACAACGCCTTGGCAGCGCTGCATGGCCCGGTAGAATGAGCTCCTGGCACTCACATGAGGGGTGGAATTGGGGGAACGGAAGGCCCTCCCACTCGAAATCACAAGGAAAGCATGATCGCGGCATGGCGCAGCACATTTACTGCAGCCCCCGCCTTTCAAAACACAAAACCATGCAAGCGTGAGATGACCTGCCCAGCAAGTCAATGACCGCATGCATTGATAGATACTCTTGGGTGCCAGAAAGGGCCCCAAGGAAAGGCAAGAGACCCACCCACTTGTCAGCTGGAAAAGGTGGCCTTCGCAAGTCTTGGCATTGAAGGATACCGAGACCGGCATAAGCACCGTCCCGCGCCCGTCTTTGCCCAAGCCTTCCAAAAGTGCACCGCGGGTGCCGAACCAAGCGCAATCCAAAAATGCTCCGATTCGGTGGCCTTCGAAAAGCTGTCCGATCCTCCGCGGGTTGACGCCTAGGTCGGCTTCAAGATGGTGCTGGTTGTTGGCGTACGCGCAAACCTCAAGTCAGGCTGCCTTTCTTGCTTCCCATGTCCCCAGCTCGCCCATTGGCTGGTTGACATCACTAAACTCAAAGATCCGCCACGGCACCCAGAATGGCGTGCTCGGCTCCAGTTGCCGCACGTGCGCGTGGCAGGAAAGGTTTGACACCTCAGTCATGCTACCAGCTACCGCCACCCAATGCCTGGCCGTTTGAAGGGGTGGGAAAAGACTGCAAAAGCCTCAACCTCGCCTCCAAATGTCTCACACATTGGTACAAAAAGGCGGCTCATGGAATCTTGAAGGTCCTCAGTGCATCTTGGAGCCAGGGCCAGCAGCGTCAAATTGATCATGTCAACCGGGTTTCAAGTTGCGCTTGCATTCAAACAGCGTTCCGCGGAAGGAACGGTGAACCCAACGGTGACAAGGAGGAAAACCTCCAAAGGACACTTCCTCCAGGCCGCGAAGAGGCAAATGGGCTCCAGCCAGGCGTGCGACACGAACCAGCTGGGTCGCTGCGACTCTGGGTCCTGAGGCTGTCAAAAGGGCATGAGCCGTCAAGCACATACATTGACGCCAGTTCAGGTCTGGAGAACACACCGATCCTTTCTAAGAGCGGCAGTCACGGCACCTCTTGGGCCTGGCTATGACCACGCTCCTGCGCGATGCGCTCCACAAAGCTGCAGCCAAACTCCCCGCAGCCTGTGCCAAACAAAGCAGACCCCGTGGCACCATGCGCCTATGCCCCGAAGGCAGAAAAGGCGAAATGAGAAATGCACAAGGCCAAACTGCCATGGGCGGCTGGCAGGAGCGGCTCCCGCCTTGTGTTGCAGGGCTGATGATCCAGTAGCTGGCATGGTACAGGTTGAACTGCCTGAGCTTCAGCCAGGAACAACTCACATACCTGTCTCAGTGATCATGTTCGTGAGCCAGATGGTCGAGTCTGTACTGTTGGCAGGTTGCAAGGTTGCTTTTGGGGAAAGTCAGCTTTACCGCCAAAGCCTTGATTCAAGCAGGAATGGAATCACTACCTTCTGAGGCTCACTATCTAAGAATGCTCAAGCTGCGAAAGCCGGTCCAAGCGATCAAGCTGTTTGAAAATTCAAAGCGTCTGTCGCCCCAGTGCCCAGTGCAATCCCAGCAACTCCTCAGGCAGCCGGCGGCCATAGTCAGGGCTTGCGGGAAAAGCCTCGTGCCAAACATCAGCCTCAGGCAGGCCATTCCGTCATTTCAGGGCACATGCTGTGCTCCCAATGCAAGTGGCAACCGGCTTCTAGGACTGCAAAGCCTCATCAGCATCATCAGCATCCTCAGCATCATCAGCATCATCAGCATCACCCACACCATTTGGACCAGCTTCGCCGCATCACATTGGAGCTGGTTGAGGATCGGAGCTTTCTATGCCACTGCATCCAAGAAACTCCAGAAGCCGAATTGAGAAAGGCTTCATTTATGCAACCCTCTGAAACCCTATCCTATAACCCCCGCACCCTTCAGAACCCTATCCAGAAGCTGGTCCATGGCACCATGGAGCCTTCCGGAACCCTCTAGTAAGCCCTCCAGAATCCAGCTGGACCAAAGCTCATCTCTCTCTCTCTCTCTCTCTCGAACGCAGCACGTGCAACGTGCCTAGCGGTGGACTGCGTAGCACACAAAGCTCATCTTGACAAAGACCCCAATAGCTCCCAGCCGTCGCGGGACAAACCACAAAACAACAACACCTCCATCCAAACCCCCTTCCACAAAAACCGCAGCTGCCTTGTGCCCAACGAAGCGCAGAACTCGGTGCAGCTGGAGGAGGCTAATTCCTGCGGCCGCGCGGCTTCCTCCCCCTTTTGGGGCATCAAAGGCATTTGCACAAAAGTTGCTGCCCAATCTACGAAAAAAACATCTGTACATGCAGCCAGGCGCAGCTTCCTGAAACAACTGTGCCACAAAGTAAGCCTGGAAAAGTCATCATTACCTCGCTCTCTTTATCTCAAAAGGTCATCACTTCAGCATGTCCTCTGTCCTGCAGCTTGGCAGGCTCTTGCAAATATCGAATCAACTAGCCCCGCACAGACTAGCTTGCCGGCTAGGCAGCCTCTTGCACAAAAGAGCCCTCAAACACCTTGAAAAACAATCCCAGTGCCCCCACCATGTTCAATGCCAGCATGTTTCTCGTTTACAAACGCGAGGCTGCACGCAAATGCCGCAGCAATTGTTTGGTCCGAAGATAGACACCTTTGCTGCTACTGGCTGGTTTTCTCTGACAACAATCTTGGCCACCAAGATCAGGGTCCGACGCCCAGCGCACCACACATATCTATATATATATATATATATATGCACATGTGTATATATATATATATATGTGTATTTATTAATATTTCTATTTGAATGCCACCTGAAGGCTGAGCATTGCAAACTGCCGACTCCTCGCAGCGCAGTGTCTGGGATCCAGCAAGGCTCCGGGTGCGGCACGAGGTCCTCGAAGTCCAAGCAGCAGAAACTCGGAGCCGGGCTGAAAGCCAACGGGCCATGCACTGGGAAGACGCATGCGCAATGGCCCCAGAATTACTTTTAGAGTCGCCCGGCAATGCCAGAGACCGGGCCAGCCCAGAAATCCGTTGCCCTCGCAGAAAGCGAAGCAACCCCAGAGCCTCCGAGAAAAAAAAGAAAAAAACACCTAGGCCGCGCGGCGTGGCATCAGAGGAGGCCCTGCCCGTGGCCATGGTGAACTCCTCTACCACACCGTGGATGTCCTGTATGGGCGTTCAGTCATGAAAAGATGTGGCAGGCTCCTGCAACGGTAAAAAGAAAGCCAGAAACCTGAAACTCTGGAAACAACTTTCTTCAATCTTCAACCTGCATGTTTCAGCCAAAACGCTTCATGGTGGTCCAATTCATGCGTTGCAAATGCATAAGCATGCAATGTGGCAGGTCCGGCAGGCACGTGGCTCCAATTTGCTCATACCAACAAGGTCCGGGCGGTGGGGGATTTAAGGGGAGAGCTATCATACAAAAACATGTGCATGGATATGGGCATGGAAATATGTTGTTTTGCCCCAAAAGCTGAAAGCGCTGCAGATTCCGGGGCGGCTCTGAGGCAAGGTTCTGCAGCGTTCTGTTTCACAGGGTTCCTTCTGCGAGGGTTCCGCGACTCAGTGCACTTTTGCTTCATTGCTCTTCGCCTAGTCCCTCTGTCCCATGAGCAGTTGTGCTCCAAGTCTGCCACCCCGCTGCTTCAAACATTTCTGCAACGTGGCAGTTCTTACATGGACAAATATGATAGACCTGCTTTACACGTGCCAAGCATATCACCCTAATCTATATACCAATATATATATATATATATAAATAAAAAGGGTGTGTGCATTTATAGAGAGAGAGAGAGAGAGAGAGATCTTCTTGTTTGTCACGTTTATCATGTATCTATACTTCATGTGCCTGAAGCCCTGGTCACTATGTGCTTTGGCTTTGCGCAAAGAAGGCGCCTCGCTGCCCTGCAGCAGCAGGGGGCCCAGCGTAATGCGCCGCTCTCCTGCAGAAGCGGAGGCCGTTTGGATGCCCTATTCAAGGGCGATCATTTGAAAGAAGAACCGAAGCCACCCATGGCCATGTGGTGTCCTTTCGGGGGATCTTTGGCACCTGGTATCCAAAGGTGAT
Organism: Effrenium voratum; assembly: GCA_963377175.1. Taxonomy (NCBI): domain Eukaryota; class Dinophyceae; order Suessiales; family Symbiodiniaceae; genus Effrenium; species Effrenium voratum. The sequence continues at coordinate 373,349 of CAUJNA010003501.1, read as the reverse complement.
CTTTGAGTATCTTTGTCAACTTTTGGTGCTCTTTGGAATTCCCTGTTTAGTTTTCGACCCAAGAAAGGCACCCTCAACAAGCAGATGCATTTCCTAGGATCACGCTCATAGTTTCCAACCCCGAAGATGGCCTTGGGGAGTTCAAAGGGCAACCACCCGGTTGAAGGGGGTCCCTCCTTCGGACACTATGCCTTCAATTGCCCCCCCGCGTTGAAAGCAGTTGCGCACAAACCCCAAAGCGAAGTAGGCTTGTTGAAAAACCATCCTGTCTGTGATGCCCAGAACTACTTTGTGAAAAGGGAGGTGCCCCTGGTATCACACAAAGTGGCAGAAGTGTTGTAGAACTGTCAGGCCCACAACCGAAACGCCCTCTGTTCCCCCTTTTTTGCCCGGCATGTTTGATGATGTGCCCACAAGAAAACGTACACCCTGAACTCCAGGAGACTTTGGCAAGACAACAAAGCAGCAAACGTGGGCATTGCTCAAATGGTCTTCATGGCCGGGGTGTGGGAGTTAAGCGAGCTTTCGAGCGTGAATGTCGCTCATTTTCAAACGAGCAGCTTTCTCTCAAGGAACCCACCTCCCTCGTTTTTGTACCCCCTTTGCGACGGTCTGATTGTCCTTCCACCATGTTCAGAACATAACAAGAGCAATAGCAACTGAGAGCACAGTCGCAGAGTGATGATCAAGTTAGGCGTGCAACCCTCTCCTGCGGCTTCTCCCAAGACCTCCCATACCCGCGCCAAAGAGTCTCCGGGCCGAGCGTGTAGGCTCAAGCGCCCCTCTTTGGTATCGATCGACACCCGCAAGGCCGAGTCATCCGCATCCATGGCAAGGCTTTGGCACCCTGAACGCCCCAGCTGCGAAGCCCCAAATGCTTCTAAAGCTTCTTTGAGGGGGTGCTTGCAACAGCTCTGCGTCCAGAAAACGATGCCTTCTTCGCGGAAGTTGCCTAAAGCGTGTCTTGGATAACCAACAAACCATGGGAAGCCTTGGGCCAAATGGCTTGCAAGCCGCACGTCTGACTCGCAACTGATCGCATTTGCAAGTAGAAACGTTTGATTCACGCAACTTGGACTTTCCAACGTCCTTGCTACAATCTGCCTGCAACATACACGGCGTCAGGCTCCACTCCCTTGACTTTGATGTGAGCCTTTTCTCACACATGTCATTGCACCATCTGGGAGGCCCCCTCGAAGACAACGCAAGATACCCCCACCATTTACGAATGCAAAATCTGTCCAAATAGGAGAACCCAACAGTTGGTCCCAACAGGTCCCAAACAAAGGCAATTGACACGTCGAGTTTGCTTAACCCATGTGCCACTTGGGCACCGGCACTGGCAGCTCCCCACGGCCTGCGAGGAATTATTGATTTTTTAGACACGACCATGGAAACATTGGGAAAAAATGCTGGCCAAAAAGTTGGCTCGAATCTGCCAAGTCCAGCGTGCGACCACGAAATGCGCAGCTGGAAGACGACTTTCGGTTGAGTGATGGGGTTTGTTTGTGACTAGTGCGGGGGTTGCGGATGGGGCTTTGGGGAATCTCCCTGAAAATCGCACTGCGCAAGCCCCCCGATTTTGGCGCGCCTTCTGATGCTCTTCTTGGGGCTGTTCGCACAAATCTCTGTGCATCTAAACCTGCGCTACCCACCTAAAACAACATTCAAAGACCAACACTTGAAAACGTCACCCCACCTCAAACCTACCTGTCGGGCTACCAGTCTTTGCATACTTGTGTGAGCCAAGAAATGCAATCTGCGCCACGAGCATCAAACGTCTTTTCCCCGCCTTTCATTTTCTCACATGCACAATGACATCCCAGGAAGTAGTAGTAGTAGTCGCAGTAGTACTAATAGCAGCAGCAGCAGTAGTAGTAGCATTAGTAATAGTAGTAGCAGCAGTAGTCGTAGCAGTAGTAGTAGCAGTAGTAGTAGTAGTAGCAGTAGTAGTACTAGTAGCAGCAGCAGCAGTAGTAGTAGTAGTAGCATTAGTAATAGTAGTAGCAGCAGTAGTCGTAGCAGTAGTAGTAGCAGTAGTAGTAGTAGTAGTAGCAGTAGTAGTACTAATAGCAGCAGCAGCAGTAGTAGTAGCATTAGTAATAGTAGTAGCAGCAGTAGTCGTAGCCGTAGTAGTAGTAGTAGTAGTAGTAGTAGTAGTAGTAGTAGTACTAGTACTAGTACTAGTAGTAGTTCTAGTAGTAGTTTAGTAGTAGTAGTAGTAGTAGTAGTAGAAGTAGTAGTAGTACTAGTAGTAGTTCCAGTAGTAGTTTAGTAGTAGTAGTAGTAGTAGTAGAAGTAGTAGTAGTACTGCCAGGAGGCGAGGTGACAAGGCAGTTGAGGTTCGAATCCCGTGGGGTGACCACTACCCTCGGTTGTAAAGCCGTGTAGTAGGGTCGGTGTAACTAGGGGTGTAAGGATAATATGGTCTGCGTTGTCTCACAACCGCCTGCAACAGCGGAGCACAGCCCTCTTGCTTCTTTACAGCGTTCCGTTGGATACTAGTCTTGAGCCACTCGTCAAGAACTTGAGCCTTGAGCCAAAGCATCCACGTGCATGCGTCGGCTGTTCACACAACAACATCCCCTCAAAGGTTTGAGGGACCTTAAAGGGGAAGAGAACAGGGTGACCCCCAGAACCTGCCCTTGGGATTCTGGCCTGTGGCCCGGAGATTCTTAGCATCCCCCATCTTGGGCTCGGGTTCATCCCGGGGTCAGGAACCACCCACAACCACATGCTGACATGCATGGACGCGCAGCTTTTCCTATCCAATTCTGCGAAACGTCTCTGCACGAGTTTGACCAGGTTCTGTATACTTAACAAGAAACGCGAATGCTACAGGTCACATACCAGACCTCGCGTGCATTGAAGCACACGTAGCAAACGATCAATCAGGTAATAGTACAGATCCAGGTAAGTCTGCAGAAAACGAACATCCATGACTAGCATAGCCCACCACCAATTTGATTTGTAGCATCGAACACTCATTGACCGCCAAGTACCTGGCATCTCCAGAATAACAGTCGCCGATGACGGTACTGTACGGAAATGAAAATGTTCCGTGGTGACAAATGCAAGTCTCATGCAAATACGTTAGGTTTGATCATGGTACCATGCACGATGAATACCACGATTCCATTGTGAAAATGCAATCTCCTGTTACTCCCCCACGTAGTAGAGATGGTATTGGAAATGCTTGATCACCAGTGCGACGACGTCGCGATCGCCTTTCTACTCGCCCTCCATCGGAACCTTTCTAGCAGAGATTTTGGCGTCTCCTCGGTCCGATTGATCTTCTCGATGTAGCGCGAGGGCAGATGTATATTGCGATGGTAGCACCATTGAATAAGAGGATTGTCAACCTCTTTGGCGCCTTGTAAAATCATGGCAGCAAGATGAATCTTCAAGAACTTGCGTCCAATGAGCACATCTGTTCTGTAGAAGGTCATGTAGTCACAATTGAAAGCAAGGGCAGTGCATCGGAAGATCGTATCACTTACGAAGGCGGTATCCTTCTGGCGATTGCGAGAGCACCAGAACCAGCAGCGCCAGCACCAGAACCAGCAGCGCCAGCACAAGCAGCAGCAGTGCGACCAGCACCAGCACCAGTGCCAGCACCAGCACCATTGATACCAAGCATATTGCATGCGGTCCAAATCCGATACATCAAATGTAGCCCCTTCAGCTTCAAGGACCAATAGAACGTCTCCTCATCTCTGTGATTTGCAAATGTGGGACCAGCGACGACCTCGTCGTAGGTGGGCGGAACAGGAATGTTCTCTTTGTCAACTTCAGTGAATATCCAATCATCCCTCCCATTGATTGCAATGTAGGGACAAACCAATCCGCCACCTTTGCCTGCATCCTTGACTGAGTCTGCCTCGTTATTACCAAATACCTTCCACACTTTGAAAAGTATGATGTCAATGAAGCCGGATACGATGCCTCGTTGGGCTCGTCGACGCAAATTGCCTTGACTTGCAGGAGATGGATTGCGCATCTCGTTGGTGTCGGGTCGGTCTTCCTCGGCGACGATTCGCTCAGCATCCTTCTTTTTTGCTTCGCGCTGAGCTTGCTTCGCCTCCTCCGTCACCCTGGTGGTGTCGGCTGCTTTGGGCTCGTCCTCGTCCACATGGATAACAAACTTGCCGGTGGAAATGAGCTCGCAGTTGCATGCCGCGCAATAGCAAAATCCTCTCGGGATGATGGTAGCGCATGCAGGGCATACTCTGTTGGAAATGTTGGACGGGTCATCCTCGCGGTAGACAACGAACCTGCTGAGCAAGTCTCTGATCTCGACCAACGAGTCGTTCAACATCTCGGGCACGTTGACGTTGATGCGTGCCATGACAACCATCTTCTTCAGGATGTCAGCGTCTGCGGAGTCCTCTCATTCAAGAAGTTGTTGATTTTTTCAAGAAAGTCCGCTGGGGTCACGCCCAGAGGCGTCCTTGAATCCTGGACAGATCTCGCTCTTGACGATGCGGAATTAGATCCTTTTGGCCTCTTTGACCGGTCCTTTCCTCACAGACTTGAAACTCCAGATCGCCCTGATCTCTTTGAAGGGAATGGTTTCAAAAGCGACAATCGTCCCACCCTATGTGACACCCGACTGGTACACGGACAACTTTCTTGCTGTAGATGGCGATGAGGTCATCTCCCTGTTTGACGTCGTGCAACGCAGTCTTGGTCGAGATGTTCTTGCTGTCCCAAGGTGCGAACACTCCGAAGTGTACCGCCAATCTTCGCGCACTGTCGTTGCCACCAGGTACAACGCCCCGCAAAATGATGCCTTCCAGGGCTGATGGCTTTGTCACGTGGAATGCTCCGCCCAAGCGATCGGACATGTTCGGGAACAATATGTTGCTAAGCTCAGCAGGACGAGCGAATCCGAAATCCGCATGTCCTGACGATGCTCGATGCACCATGGTTGCCACCATCCGTTGTGCTCGGGACGAATCCAGTCGATGCTCTCTTTGGTCCATCCTGCCGCTATGAGACCCGTTATCGATCCAATGTCGATTTCTTGGTCGAATCTCGCAGCAAGGATTCGCAGCCTCGGCTTCCGTGCTTTCCGATCTTCTGACCTGACGCACCCGGCGATGATTTGCAATCTGTCGCCCTTTCTGCACCGGTACTGCGGGAACACGTCCTCGCGGTCCGGGATGTAATCGATGTTCACCCATCCTCCACCATTGCAAGGAATAGAGTTGCCTCTCTTTGCGCCAATTTGATGGCGTAGGATCTTCACCAGCGCTTTCGATGTCTGGAACAAGTCGACGTGGCTGATATTTGACCCAAATGCCGTGTAATCGTTGTACGGCCAATAGGGAAAACTTGTGTCTCGGTTCTGCATGTTCATGACTTCCAAGTATATCCCCTTTCTCCTTCGCGAACTTCTTGCCGAACAGCTTCACGATCAGGTGAGATACAAAAGCATCCATGTCCCCGTCGAATTTGCTTTCAAGCTCGTTCAGTCACCGAGCACCAGGCTGCATTCAGCAAAGAATCTCTTCATGATGTTAGGTCGCTCAGCTCCCTTGCGCGTGGTATTATGCTCGATCAGCCCGTTGGCATGGCAATTGATGCATGTGTTCGCATTGTACAAACTGGCGGTTGTGGATTGAGCTCCCTCCGCTTGACACTGCGTGCAAAGCACGTCTGCAACGTCCTCGAAGTGATACCACTTTGACCGCATGTCATCGTTGCCCTCCTTGCCAATCGCCTTTCCTTCTCTCCGCTGCTCGTCATGATACATCTTCTGCTTGTTGAAGTGAGCAGCGAAATCCGGCATGTAGTGATAGCGAACGTTACCACCAGTTGCACCCTGAGGTACATTGAACTGCAGTGGGGACACGCCCTCACATGCATATTCCAGGTCAGTAACGGTCTGTGCATCTAGTGAAAGCACATCCATGATCATCTCGACGATCAGCTTCTTTTGCAACACATACAAGAGCTTGGACTCTCCACTGCTGCTATAGCTGCGGTCCGTCAATCCAGATATTTGCTTCCAAACGAGGTCGATGTCGGTGACGATGACTCTCGCGTTCTTGCACAGCTCCATCACCTTCGTTGCGGTCAGCATCAGGGCGCCAGTGCTCTGATGGAACTCCGGGTAATTGTTTATGCTCACACATACCCCTCCGCCACATGCGCTTCAGAGTTCGTTCAGAACCTTGAGCAGTAGTTGCTGTCGATCTTCCATTCGTGTCCATGCTTGGATGGCTTCCATCGGCCGCCACCTTTGAGCGTGTTGATCAGGCCTCTGAGACGAGCTACAAGTGGAGTTGTTGTACCTGATCTCATGTCGTCAGATGCGTAGTATGACATCTCGATGACGTTGTCCCATCCATTGTCATGCATATGGGATTGGAATGTCCTGATGTGCTTCCCAGTCTTTTGCCTCAATGGCCAGTCAAGGACCACATAGGACTTGGCTGTCGTCGCGACACTGCACAATTGCTGGCAATCAAGTTTGGCTTCTTCGTCGCCGTACCTCTTGAGGATCTTCGATATTGCAGCATTGGCCGTGTCGGGATTGTCATGACCGTCAATGAGAGTCTTCAACACAGTTTCTCCGGGCAATTTCGCCGAATAGAGACATCCGGTCTTTGCGCAGATGTATGCGTAGAGTTGGAGCCAGGCAAGGTTGGGCTTGTTGAGGTATGGTGCGATCAGCCCTTCTCCTCTCATCGAAAATGAGCAAGGTTGTCACCAAATGCCGCAAATACCGTTCCCAGTAACATGCTTTCTTCCCCGCTTTGACTTCTTGTCCAAACTTCGTAGTGGGCATGACGACTCCGGATTTCCTGTGCACAACACAGCTGACCCCGATGTTGAGGATGCCGAAAGCAGCGCATTGCTCGATGATGGTAAAAGATTCATTTGCATCATGCCTCTCCGGCATGATCCACCGGTCGTCTTCCCCTTTCGCGGAAATCTCCAGGCTAGCCTGGATGGTTTGGTTGACGACCAAACCATCATCACGTTCTTTCCCCGCCGGTTGATTTGAAGTCCACCACGGTGCACGACCTGTGGTGCCGCTGCTGGAGCTTGCACTTGGTGGAACACCTTGTTGCTCGCTACCGGCGCTCGATCTTGGCATCGCTGTAGACTTTGGGGTGGCGTGCGCTTTCCCTGAAACCCTCCACCATGCTGGAGTCTCCTCCTCGCCGAAATCCTCGTTGAGGATGTCGATGAACTTCTTGACATCATCCTTGGAGTACAGCAAATTGTTGAAGGCCCGCTGTTGCTGTATATCCGCGTTTTGGTTTTCCTGAATCACGATGAATGATTCCCAAATCAAGCGATTCGCGGTCTCTTTTGTCCGATCCTCGCCCCGTGGTACAACAGAGACGGCGTACATGTTGATGGCCGGAAGCTTCGATTCCCACGCCTTTGCCATGACAGGGAATGCTTCGTTGATGATATTGAGTTGGGACTTAACTTTCTTGACAATAGCCAAATCGCCACCGACGTACTCTCCCTTAGCCTTGCAAGCAGGAATAGAACACATCCCATTGCAATCGAAGCAGCCATGAGAGCATCGGGAATACTGGACACATGTTGGACCTTCCCAGTGATCGTCAATTCCAAGATGTTCTTGGTCGTGCATCGGGGATCGCTTCTGGCTGCGAACGCCACATATTTGGCGGAGAGGATGAGCAAGTCTCGGTGCTTCTACACGCACTCGATGTTCCTCCTGACATCATCCTTGTCCAGGATACCGTTTACCACAGTGCACACTCTTGCTTTCGGAGCGCAATAGGCTTGAACCCAATATGCGTCCCGAAATGTGGTAAATGTCCTCTCGCTCTTCTCCAGCCAAAGTGTCGTTGACGCGCTTTCCGCGCGCAATCGCGATGGCCCTTGACGTTCGTGGAAGTACCGGCGCACGTCTCCGATGTTGGTGCCAGGCTGTCCGTTGATGTCCTTCGTGAGCGCAGTCATCAACTCCCAAATGTTGACGATGACCTTCACGATCTCGGCGTCGATGAAGTGCTTGAGAATGGGCGCAGCCGTCTGGGACTGCGAGCGTCTGCGTCAATCTTCTCCCTTTCCGCAGAAAGCATTCCACTTCATCAAGCATTCCTGTTGGGAGAGGTGGTTCATGATGACCCTCACGAACTCGCTGCACCATGAATCTAAGTACCCAGTGCCCTTCGTGATTTTTGTGGTCTTCATGGAGAAATACGCAGCTGTAGCGCACAACGCAGGTGCACCATCTGGCTGCAACCACCTCTAAGCAGTCGTCATCGATCCTTGGGAGGGGTCTACCTACTCGTAGCCCCGCCACATACTTCTCAACCAGTGATGCACAATAGAAAGCCCCGTGTCCAGCCTTTGATGGAGAAACGAACAAGTACTCTTCCGAGTTGATGGAGTCATCCCCCATCTTGAAGATGTACCGCCCCGCGACCAGCAAAGTCGTAGACAAAGGAATATGCAAAGGCACCACTGCAGAAATGATCTGATCACACCAGAGTTCCCTGTTCCAGGTGGGGCGCACGCCCTCCACCCTTCTTCAGGTAGTCCGGAAGTGACACACAACCAACACTCACCGTGTTCCCCTCGACAGAAAGCAGAAATGAAACCGCAGCGGATACGAAGGGTAGATGGTGATGCGGAGGTAGAAGATCTTTCTCCTTGCAGGCTTTTCTTCTTGAAGAAACCTCTGAATACGCAAGGCGACGCCAGGTTCACTCCATGATGTCGCGAACATTTGGCTCGAGCAGCAAAACGTCGCGGAATAACATTAACGATTAGTGAAGTGTACAGTTGGGTATCCTTGGCTTCCCTACCAGCGCAAGGTCCATGGCTGTGGTTGCCATTGCACTTCTTAGAAAGGGATTCCCCCAGGTCAAAGTTCCAAGAAATGACACGCCAGGGTTTCCTAATCGGCAGGGGTTTCTTGGCGTACCTTTGCTTCAAACCGTACTTACACCCGTCAAATTCATGCGATTCTCCATGCTTGATCTGCTTCTTCAACCTCTTGTCATTCCAGTACTCGCAGCTCTTGGGAAGCTCAAAGCGTATGGCGGCTTTCTTGGATTCGGCGTGCCGGGAAAACACACTTGAACAACTTCCAAAATTCTCGTGTTATGTTCAATCTTGCCCATGATGATCCTCCCGTGCAAGGTCCAGCAAAAAAACATGTCATTCGTTTTGGTGATGCCGTGCCTGGCGAGGTTCTCCCCGAACTGGGATAGCAGGTCATCCTCAAGCGTGATCGTAACAACCTGTACTTGCCAGCGTTGCGCAAGCGCAGTAAACCAGTTGTGCGATTCGGAACACGCCATGACGACCGTGGGTTTGTTGGGGTCCAGTGCCATGAGGGCGACCTCTGTGCCAGTAGTCAAACCAGGTACATGTGCATAGCCAGGCAAGCCAAGTACTGTACCATTGTGATTCACAAAACGAAAAGCGATATTTGCATTGAAACCAGCAACTTGCAAATGGTTTCGAACAGCAATCCTGTACGCGGCAAAGAAGCGAGGATTGTCCTTTTTGCGGTGATGTGCATGCATACGACGCATCATAACACCGCAGAACACGCGCAGGTAGACAATTCAGAGGCGTATCCAGGATGTCTTGGCCATCGACCTCCTGAATGAAAAGCTGAAAGGAATCATCCCGCCCGAAGTGTTGCCTAGGCTCGATAACCTTGGCTGCGGGTGCAGCAGGCTGAACAGGATGGAACTGCCATACCGCACGCTCGCGATCCTCAACTTTCTCCCATGATCCACCGCACAGAAACCAAGTGGAACGCAACCACCGTGTACCAATAGGACATTGTACTGAAGGTGGTGGTTGGTACCGCATGAGTTTCGGAACCTTTGCCACGATGACCGGATCATGCCCTTCGTGTTCATGAAGTCCTTCCTTGGATGATAACCCTCCAAAGATCGGGAGGCATAATCGGTACCTTCGTGCACGTAAAAGTGGGTATGCCGTCGATCGAACCAGTGGCCGCCTGTACGTTTCCCTTCTTGGGGTCAAAAGACCGTCTTGAGGGCTTTCGGGTCAGTCAACATTTCCGGCTCGAGAAATCCAATCTGCACACACGCATGTTTCCACTTTCTGGAATCACTGAAAGCCTTGGTATATATGTCAGCAGCCATACGGTCGGTGACCTCATAGCCAAGTACATGTAGTCCTGCTCGCCAAAATAGGCTCCATCAATCTGAGTGCAGATATGTCCATAGCTCTCATTGCAACATTGGCAGTGACGATTTCAGCCTCAGGGGTGGAATGACTCACACATCCCTGTTGCTTGAGCTTCCGGACAACGGAAATCTTGTATTGGGACCTTGTAGGTTCATGTGACCGCCAGAGAATCGGCGCACCCAGAAAAGTCAGCATCAGCAAAAACTGCCAAATACATATCTTCGACTGAATCACAAACCCAGCCGATCATCCTCCAGTGCTTGGTGTGATGGAGGCTTCGAAAGTTGCAGGAGAATTCCCCAGATCTTGAAACAACGCCGCGTCCGACGTCTGGTTCCCACGACCTTTGTATTTTCTGCGTGGGTCTTCTTCCGAAAGCTGGGAATGTCTCTCAACTACAATATCATGCGCGGCCATGTGCACTTTCCTCGTTCTTCTGTTTTGCCTCGCGAGCAACACCACGGCACCCGCGGATTGCAGATAGATCGAAGACTCCTTGGTCAATCAGACCTTTCCATTCCTTTTTCATGGGGTCCATCGCCTTGCTGTTGCTAAGCATCTCGGCCCTGCCAGCGGGTCGTGATACCATTGCATTGATGAACTTTGTCACCTTGACAACTTTCTCTCGATGATGCTCATCGGCCGGAACACAAGGCATCTTGGCATAATCGCCCTTAGGGCAATCCACCATTGGCGACGCCGCGCGGGTTCGCAAACCCCTGCCATGCGCCAGTTCATCCGTACATTCGGATACATTTCCTCCCGTCATGGTGCTTTCTGAACAAGAAACCCCAACACGGTTGTTCTTTGGGATAGGTGCAAGACCTTCCCTTGGAGTGAACTTCCATGCATAGATAACCACCAGTATCCCATAAACCTCGTCCAACAGCACATTGCTTGCACCAAGATCTTGAAGACGTTTGGAGTCCATGCATAAGACTGGATTGACAATCATTCTCATCCAATCCAGGTCCGCCAAGAACTTTCCCTCAACTGGGTTCCTGACCTTGTTTGTGTTCTTCCGTATGCCCCAGTTGTACATCCATTTGTCGCCAACCCACCGTTCTTTGAGCATTCTTTTCGCGCTCGGAGCGTTGACCTTTGTACTTTCTTGCAGGCGTGGCTTCCTCATCAACATCAATCGCCTTCCGCAGTGTTGCCCACTCCTCAGGCGTGAATCCTGCCGGTCGGGTTGTTTTCATCGTTCTGAATCCATCTGCGCCGACTGGATAGGGTCTCCTACGAACATCAAGCTTGACCGTCTTGCCGAGATCGTTCCTGTATATGATACCATCTTTTGCTTTCCCTGTGTATCCATGGGGTAGGTCAGCTACATCATCAACAGCGCTTTTATCTTCCGGACTCCCCGGCTTGACGACTTCGACATCCTCACCCTTCTCATCATGCATGATCCCAGCGAGCACCTCGATCTCATCGAGTTGTCCCTGATCTATATCCTGCAAGAGAGTGGGATCGCGGTCTTCATGCTCAACAGGTTTTTCCAGATGAACGCCTCTATCATCTTCCCCTCTGATCTCCTCAACACCTTCAAGAGCTTCGTTCCTTTTCTTGTACTTCTCTTGAACGGGAAAAGATATAGGTATCTTTAACACGATCCTCTCGGTCTGATGCGGCTGGCGTAGTCGAGGTGGAATTTTCGCCTTCCTTATAGAAAGGTCGGCGCCGGCGAAGCTTGTGAGAGTCCAGGCTCGATATTTGCGTGCCCAGTGAAGACCAGAACTCAGGTTGTGACCAGCAAAGATACCAGTTTCCCCTTTCAGTTCGAACTTCTCTCTCTTGTCACCTCTCGCATCGCTTGGTTTGAATTCAACCAATGCGCCAAATGGGATTTTCTCACCCTTGAAATGTTCACCATGTAATCGAAACCATGCGCTCGAACCGTTGATCTCTTCAACGTTCATCAGGTGGCACAATGCAGTGATTGCATATATCCAATAGCATGTTGGAAGTCCAGCATGAACTCAAGACATGCAGTGGTTTGGTCCACGATGAACTGGTTCGTGCGTTCAGCAAGCGAATTCTTCTGCTTCTTGCCCGGAGTGCATTGATGAACTCTGGCGCGTCGTCCGAGTAGACTTGCTTGATCTTCCGTCGACCAGCAAAATGTTCCGTGACGGTATTCTTGCGACCAATTGGGTAGCCCATGATGATTGTTCTCGACTTCAACCAGATCGAAAGCGATCAAGTCACCGAACGTCTTGACTTCACGTTGAAATGCACCAGATTTGGATCTGAAATGCCTCATTTTCGCCTTCACGCATGATTCGCAGAATGGGTTTCGGATACCTGTGCGCTAGCAAATGTGTCAATGTATTGGCATCATCCTTCAACGTACCAATTCTCTTCTTGATGGATGCACCTTCGTAGATGTTGACTTCTACACCTGCTTCGGGATCTGCATCTTCATCTTCACCCTCAGCTTCGTCTTCACCCGGCTCGGGCCCACATCCACGAGCCTCTTCACCAGGTTCATCGTGGGTGGAGCAGGTCCCGCTCCGCCAGGCGGGCAGAAATCTACGGCTTCAACACCATCCTCCTCCCCGGCAAGCGCATGGAATTCTCCTTCTTCGTCTGCTTCTGCTGCTTCTCCTTCATCGCCATCCCGTTCAACACCGATGACCTCTTTGAGCATCTTCATGTGCTCTATGATGTCTTCAGATACGGGTCGATGACGATTGCCCCTTGCGTTGCGATTTCCAACCAAACAGGGAATATCATCCTTGATGCGCACATGAACCGTTTCCTTCTCAGATATCATGAACGGCAACTTCCAACAAATCCAGTGAAAAGAGTATCCCAGCTTCATACATCGTCGACCAATAGATAACACCGTCGGCGTCTCGTCTAGAACACAGGGTTGGACTGTTTCCTTCAGCTCATTCACGTAGTACTTGATAGAATCCGAAGTGGACGTAGTACCATTTGCCGTTTGGAAGACAATCTCGTCCTTGTCTTGAACGACGTCAACACCGAGGGGGGTCGCCTTGGATCTGCCGATCAAATCATGACCGCACCCTGTGTCCATCAGCCATTTTACTCCCTTGCATTGGTTCGTCAACATGGCGAATAGACTGATAGGTTGTCCGTGCTTCCTTTTCCATTGCACGACTCCTTCCGTAATCTCGTCATCCTCCCTGTCATACGGTTCGCTCCTTGTTCGCAGGCGTTTTGTGAGTACGATATATGTCATTGGCCGCCTCGCTCATAATCTCAGCTCTGATGAGTGCTTTTCAATGATCATATGTCTTGAACGTCTTGGCGTTGATCGGCTTCGTGGATGTGTCTTTCATGACTTCCTTTGTACCACATCGAATTGATCCGCCATTGTTCGTCTTCATTCTTAAGGTGCTCCACCTCTTCGCTCACGTCATTGTCAAGAATCTCTTGAAACCACACGTACTTCTCGAGTATCTCACTCATGGCGTCTTCTGCATCACGGTCGTGATACACAGTCTCGACCTCGGCTTCACTCTCCTCAGTGTTCTTGTCGTCCTTCTTGACTTCCGAAGTCGCGGCTCTCTTGACAGTGATAGCGGGCATTGCGAGGTATCTTTCTCACAATTGCTGGAGCTGGTGCTTTGGGCTTTGTTTTTGCCTTTGCTTGTTCCTTGGCGTTGGGTGCTGGAGCGGATGCCTTGGAGTTTGCTGGTTCTTGATGTTTGTATTTGCATTGATCCCTTTCGTGCACTTTCCTTCTCTCCATCCATAGCAGACCCCGTCCCTCTTCGGTGAAGGAGCCTTGGTGCTTTGCCGCCGCCTTTGCCCTTGCCTTTCTCGTTGTCCAGTTTGTGCTTGTGCTTGGGATTGTGGGAATATGGACAATCTTTGCCTTTAAGACATCCTCCTTCTTTTGTGTGGTGGAAGACACATGGCCACTCCCTTCGCCTCGGAGCTCATGCTTTCCCTTTTCCTTTTCCTTTGCCCTTCTTGTCGTGATCTTTTGCTTTGGCATTGGGTAGCACTGGTGCTGCCGTGTTTCCGTCTTCAGGATCGGCTTCCTTCCCGGAACCCCCACCTTTTCCTTTCCCTTTCTTCTTCTCTGCTGGTGCTGCGTTCTTGTTGCTGCTCAGCAAGTTCTTGACCGACTTCTCTTCCATGTCGTAGACGTAGTGTTCGCGATCAGTTCGAAGTTGTCGATCAATCAATCCCAAAAGGAATCGGTAGGTCTTCTCGGGGTGTGCATCCGGCAACCGCGCATAGGTATTAAGACCAAATTCCAGCTGATGGCTGCGGCCATCGCGGCAACCGAAAAGGTTGAAAGATTTTGCAACGTGCTTCGAGCAGCCAACCGCTACTCAGGGCTGGGCTCGTATCGTTTCAATGACATCGTAGGTAGGAATTTGCTTGATGGTTACGATGCGTGGAGGACTCCTCTCAATGCAGAGGATCATCCGGAATTCCTGGCCCGTGAGGTCGAAGACGTTTTTCGGTCCTATTGCTCAGGCCTCGCAAGGTCAGATAATTTTGACCTCAGGGCTTGTGTTATTGAGCCGGAACCGGCACCCATAGGGCCAGCTTGATATCCATCATTGCAAATCGTTCCCCTCCCAAAGCTGCCAGAAAGTCAAGGCCAGGATTTACCACGAAAGCACATGCCAGCCATGACATCCACACTTCAAGTCAGGATCTGCTGAAGCGCTGGTGACGTTCAGTGCGAGTGCCATCTTCCAGTTGTCCAGCTTCGTGATCTTCGGCCATGGAGGTACGTTGACTTTCTCAGCCTCCTTCCGTGATATCCTTGGTCGATCATGGTTGTGACTTCGGCGATCTCTCGACCTTCTTCTTCGTGATGATCTCCTGTTACGACGACGGTCATCATCATCATCATCATCATCATCATCGGATGGTTCTTCTTCGTCGTCCTCGTCTCCATCAGCATCATCATCAGGTGGATCAGGTGGATTCGGTCCTCCTGCTGCGACTGGGACAGGAACACGTCCTTGACACCTCGCATTACCATCTGTATTGTGATAACCGAGACCCGGCGGACCGCCATCTCCGTGACCACCACCTCCGTTATTGCCGACAAATGTGACATTTGGAATCGATCCTACTGCTTCATGGAGTTGGTCAATATGAGCCTGTATCATTGGATCTTGGTAAACAGGAGGCAAAACAGAACCTGTAATCAATTGGGTGCCTGCACACTAGAACTAGACGTTGCCACATTAGCCTGATAGAGCATTACCTGACCTTGTTGCTGCGGTCCATCCGTGGTAGTTTGGGTTTTGCAAAGCGACTATGCGGCCTAAGCGCCGCCCCTCAAGGCACGCATGCTGCGGGCGGCCACTGAGGCGGACCACGAAGCAACAGCGCTGTCCGCCTTCGACCACGTTTCCCGAACAAGCATGTTCTCCGTAGCCATTTTGGCTCAAGCCATTTTGGCTCAAGCCATTTTGGCTCAAGCTATTTTGGCTCAAGTTTACCAAGCACGTCAAGGTGTTGGCTGGCTCCCCTCTCCCTTGTTCTTCGGTTGTTTGTGTGGTCTTGGGGCTGCCCCTGTTTCTTTTGAGGTTGTTTTCTTTGAGGTTACGCGCCGGGGCGCCACGGACTGCATAGCTGGGGGGCAGGCCCAGTATAAACAAGCTGTCCCCTGGAAGCTGCCAGGTTAAAAACAGCTCAGCGTTAAGACCTCCATGTTGGAGGCCGGGCCCAGCAAAACACAAAACAAAAACAAAAAAAAAAAAAAAAAAAAAAAAAAAAAAAAAAAAACACAACTACAACTGGGGTAATGCACTACTGGGGGCCGGTCCCGTATAAAAAACGGGATCTCGGGGACCGTCCCAAGGTAAATAACTGGTCAACAGGCGTGGGCCCAGTCACCCCCCTTTCGTTTCTGTCTGTTTCGCTGCTTCGTTAGTGTTGCGTGGCCCTTCATGTCCTTCCCGCCTCTTGCTGCCTTGTCGGTGACTGAGCTGGGCGAGGCCACACCCATCGTGGCGACACTTGAAGCGGCACCCTTGTCCCCAGCCCAGGCCCTCGCCGCAGGGGCCGTGACGCCTGGCTTTGATGAGGCCAGCCCCAATTGCCCTGCCTGCTTCGAGCCTGTCCTTGAATCGGACACAGGGGAAATGACGACATGCCGATGGCCGGGGTGCCGTCATCTGTACCATGCCATGTGCGTCGCCCAAATGCGCAGCAGCACATGAGTAATGTTTCTTGTGCCCTTTGCCGTGAGCCGAGCAACTTCGAGTTTGTCCAATGGTTTGCCAACGCAACCACAAGCCAGCCACGTCCGGCACACCCGGCAGCCCCTGCTGACCACAGGGCGGCTGCCGTGCCACCCTCGGCTGACCCCGCCCCACTCCGTCCCATCACTAGTCCCGAATGGTTGCGCTCCGGCCCTCCCAGCCCAGGCACCCCGTTACCAGTCGCCAACAGCTGGCTGTTCGTCCCTTTGCTTTTGGCCGGGTGCAGCACCTTAAGTCCAGAGGCAGAAAGTCGGTGGCGCGCTCTGACCCTCGCTTCGCCGGCTTTTGGCCCCATTTTTTGGACTTGCTTCGTCGGTCTTCGCCGGTTTCTTGGCGGGTGTTTGTCGAGGCCCTCCAAGGCCTGCAAGTTGCGTCCCGCCTTGACGGCCGACCAGTGCCGTTTCAGGAAGTCGATGCGTTACGGCGTGTCGGGGCCGCGGCCAAGCGTTACCTGCCGCAACCACCGTGTTTGTCACTTGGGCCGTTCAGCACGTCCAAGGGACCAGTGGGTACATCCCAGCCACTGCCCAAGAAGTCCTGCTCCATGTCTCCCTTGGTGAGAGAGCCTTGCTTCCCAGCTCGCCCCGTGCGCTGACGAGGTCGGGCCTCGAGCACTCCAACAGGCCCCGTGTGCGCGGCCACGAGTGGTCATGCCCCCCTTGCCCAAACACCCGCCCTGGATTTTCCACGGACTACTGCGCCGGAAGTGGCGCATACTGCCCCTGCTCCGCGCAAGGTCTTCGCACCTACGGAGTTGGGGGCGCGGAAATCTCTGTTCCTCGTGTGCCATTCGGAATGCGGCTCAGGATTCGGCGAGACGACCGGGTGTCGCTCCTGGATCATGGGATTTTTGTTTTTCCTCACGCACCTTTTTGCGTCTGCCCAAGCGGTGGAACACGTGCTTAAGGGGGAGTCCCGGGCACTAGGACACAAACACAGCTAAGGGGTAGCGTGGGCCGGCACTAAGGAGGGGCGGGGGCGCCAAGAACCGTCACCGAAGACGGGTGACGAGGGGCCGAGTCGGCGAGGAGCTCGCTGAGGTCGGGCCCAGCGCCGCCAAAGCCAGACCGGCCAGCGCTGACGGGGCGAGCAGCAACACAAGAACAAAAGCCCAGAAGCCGCGTGAGCAGGACACCGTGACTGTCTGCCAAGGCGCGGAGCTGCGCCGCAACGAAAGGGGCCGACACAACAGGCACGCCGAGCACAAAAAGGCCTTGCTGGGAAGGGGCCAAGGACCGCGAACCAACAAAACCGGGATCAGCACCAGAGGCCAACTCCGACACGCCAGGTGGCTCATGCCCAGTTGCGCTCCAGACCCTGGTTTTGCCGGCGTTGATACGGATGTGCGCGTGTCGCCACACAGCGTCCGAGAGCATGTCGAAAATCGAGCGGATGCGGTCCGGACGGGCAATCACGTACACATCATCGGGCGGCAGCCGGGGATGTCCAACGCAGCTCGCTGGCCCAAGAGAAGAAAGGCGGGCATGAGCGGGTCGCCTTGCTCTCCGCCCTCGGCGGATAGTCGTCAGTGAGTTTTTTCCGACGGCTTGTGGCTCGCACCCTCGCTCAGCAGCATGCCGCTGCCTTCCAAGAAGCTTGCCGCCCACACAAATTTGCTTTGGCTACCCGAGCAGGGGCTGACTGTTTGGCCTATGCCTTAACTGCAGCTGTCGAGCTCGACCCCGGGGCGACCGTGCCTTCCTTTTGTGCGGCAGTTTTACGTTTCGCCTTCGGAGTTCGATTGGCACGATGCGGCTGGTCAACCACACGCCGTCACCCAGACGGCTTGCGCAGGGCAATCAAGCGACCCAGGCCGAGTGCAGGAACAACAACAGCTGGTATCTGGGCACGGGCCAGGAGCTGGGCAACCTTGCAAAACCGCTCGGAGTCGGCCTCATTGTCAAAAACGAGCCGGGCGGTTTCCGCTGTGAGTCCGGACGGGCCTGCCGCAGCCCCTTTTTTTTGCGGAAGTTTGCAAAGAAAGCCTCCCGACGCAACATAGCAGGCTCACCAGGCTGGAACCCAAAGACCTCAGGAGGAAGCGAGTCGTAAGGCGCCGCTGGGCGGAGTTCGGCCAAGGTCTCCTCATTCCCTGGGGCGAAAGGGGCTGCGGCAAGGGCTTGCCGAGCCGAGGACGCGCTGCTTGTGGGGTGACGCTCAGGCGCACCTGGCGGGCGTGGTTCCGTGGGCTTGGGCCTGGGCTTCGGCCTCAAGAGGCAAGGAATGACGCACACCCAAGAGCAGCTGGCTCCAGCGTCCCTCTTGGAACGCGGCGAGGCGGGCCCGCCACTCAGATTTCGGAAGCCGGCGTTCGCCCGCTTTTCTGTGGAGCAGCATGCGGGGCAACAAACGCCCGAGTTTCCAAGCGCGCTCTGCAGCAAGCGGGTCCCCAGCTTCGAGGATTGCTTGGAGGGAAAGAGACAAAGCTTGGCGGATTTGACCTGAATGCGTTAGCTTGTTTGGATGCCTGAATTGGCTACCAGCACGTCTCAGGCTTGCGCGTCGGACTTGCACAGTCGCAACTGTTCCTGGCTGACAGCGCTACGTCGCGTCTTTCAGGCTCCATGAGGAGGGGCGCAGCAGGCAAGAAGAGCTCTGCGAGGATGCAGCAGGGGGACGCATCCCGATGCTTACGGGCTGGCGTCAGGAGGCCCCAACTTGTCGGATGGTGGCATGGCAGGGGTGCGCAAGGTGCTCGCGGTAGTGGCCGTGGGGAACACGAGGTTCGCCAAGCTGCCAGCCATGTGCAGGGTCGCTGTCGTGGGGGACCGGCAGCGCAACACACGTCAAAACGGGCAATCATCCCAGCAGGTGGGGCAGATCACCGCACGCGGCCACTGTGCGTACGCAAGGCACGGCCGCCTCATCCACCAGCAACAGCTTGCGCACGCAGCGCTCAGCGGCCTCAAGCCAACCATCAGTAACCCGCAGTTTGTCGAGCACTGTCGAGTTCGAGGATACAATGCCGGCCAGAAGCTGCTGAGCGCTCTTTGCGCGTGGCTTCTCGAAGCCATTTGCGCGGCGCAGGGTTGACAGCAGGCCCCGTGCGCGGGCCTGGACTCCAGGCGCAGGCGGCGGCGTCGCGTTGACCACACTTATCACGCGATTGGAATTTATTTTTCGGAGACCATCCTCCTCCGCCGCCGCCTGTGCCTCCGGCTTCCAGCTGCGCCACAGCGCCGCTTGGCTCACTGCAGGTGCATTGGTGCCTCGGGCAGTGCTGTTTCTGAAAGGCTGGCCTTGCGTGCTTGGAGCCAGAACGGGTTGCCGATTTGTTCGACATTGCGTGAGTTTTAGGTTTCTGACAGTGATGCGATCTGGGTTGGGCCCGTCTTTGTTTGCATCGCTTCGCCCCCCTTTCGCTGCGCGACAAGACGCTTCCGTCAGCCAGCTGCTCAGCGGAGGAAAGCCGCCGGGCTGGCTCTGGCTTGCATTCGGCAAGTCGTTCTGCCAGCTGGCGGAAGCTCTAAAGCCGACACGCTATGATCTGTAATTTTTCTCCCACGGAAACTGCAAAGCAAACCCCGGCCCTTCGTACTTCAGCATCCGGCAGCTCCAAAGGCGCGTCGAAGCCTGGAGGCGGCGCACGATGGCATCGTCATGCGGGGCGGCATCGGTCATGCGGGGCGACAAAACGAGCCGCAACAAGTAATTGTAGCAAGGCCGCGTGCAGCGCAAAAGCCACGAAGAGCAAGAGCCACGAATCGTGCTCGAATCAACGGCCAACGTGAAACTGGGGGACAGGACTGCCCCCAAGGCAAGCGCCCGGCCGACGCGGGCCAGAAGGCCGCGGCCGCCTGAATTCCTGGGTTAGCTCAAAGCATGGGCAAGCCGTTAGATTTGGTTTCACAGGCCCACCAACCGGCGACCGCAACTGCTTCCACAAAACGGCTGTAGTGTTTGCGTTTCGATCAACACACTGTTCTCCTCCGAAGCCATACAGTGCAGGCCTTGGCTGATGATGGAGTAGAGCGACCCGCGGCCAAAAGAACTGCGAGCAAAGGGAAGGATTGCAGGCACGACCGCCCGCCCAGCCAGCGTCTCAGCCAAAACCGCCCGGCAGCTTCTTTTCTTGCATCCGGCGGTAGGTGCGGGTCAGGCAGCAACCTCAACGGCCACTCAAAAACGCAGGACAGCGCGCAGCGGCCAGACGGGCCGCCCGGCTTGCAGCTTGACATGTTGCTGTCTGACCCACGCGCGCTCCGGGACTGTCTTTTCCCGCCAGCCTCCCAGCTCGTTGGCGCTTTGGGGCCCGCCGGCACCACGGAAGGGTTGCGTGGGCGGCTTGTGGCGTGGCCCGAGCAGCAAGCGCAACCAGTCCGCGGCCTCGCGACTCCGGCCCCCGGCTTCGACGACAAGCATGACCACACAACGGGGCAGGAAGGTAGGGAGCCTGCCTGCCAAGAGCGAGCGATTCGATCGGAAGTGACCGAAGACAGTGTGGGGTGTTTTGTTTGTTTCCTTGCCCCTTTCTCCGAGGCAACTGTCTGTTGAGACGCAAGCGTTCTTTTTGCAGGAGGCCAACACACGCATGCAACGCCTTACCGAGCAGGCAGGAACACATCTAAGGCGTCCTGAATTCCAGCCAGCAAGCTGAGCGGTGACCTCAGTGCGGGCGTCAAACCGACTGGCCGTGACGTTGAGGTCACGCACAAGCGCGAGCTGACCGCGTTTCACCTTGTCTGCGTGGAAAAAAGGCGTGAGGCCAAAAAACAAGTGGTCACACGCGCGCCGACTTCGTGACACGTGGGCTTACTTTTAGTTGGCTATTCTTCTTATTATTGCGTAACTCCTTTCTATAACTTTCAGCTCTGTCATTTCAACTACATCATTTCTGTAGTTTATTCATGTTCCTTGTGACTGCTTTTGTTTCTAACACGTGCTTCAACTGTTTAAAGGGAAGATGAACGCAGGAAGGGAAGTCGGGAAGCTGCTGGGTGTCAGCCTGTGATCCAGCCCGGATGCTATGATAGGGGGCACACAGGCCTGAGCACGGTGACAGCATGGACAAACAGCGCGCCGGTGGCTTCGTCGTTCAAAGCAAAACTCTGAAGTGCTTCTCAAGCTGAGTCCTGCACATGGAGTCACACCAATTGCGATTCCCACAGCCGGGCGCCATTGCCGTTGCACACGCGTGCGCCCGGGCTGCTCCTGTCAA
The DNA here is from genome assembly GCA_963377175.1 of Effrenium voratum. NCBI lineage: Eukaryota > Dinophyceae > Suessiales > Symbiodiniaceae > Effrenium > Effrenium voratum. The sequence continues at coordinate 351,809 of CAUJNA010003501.1, read as the reverse complement.
GCTTGCGGCAGCGCCCATCTGCGCTCGCTCTGTGATGACTGGTGCATCGGACTGTTCGGCACTGCTGGCTGGGCATGGCATGCAGGTCATCCGACGGCTGCACGGCTGGTGCGTTTTGCGCCGGCAGTTCTGAGCTGGAGTTTGCCAGCGCATTCTGGAACAAAGGAATTGAGTGCGCATTTAAACTGCGGTTGCACCAGAAACAGTCATTCCGTGATGTTCCTCCACAGACACCTGGGCCACACCTCTAACTGCTTCTGGTCTTGCAGGACAGAACTGCTACGTTGTGGACCGGGCTGCGGGGAGGCATTAGCCTGACGACCCTGTTATGCATCTTGATGGCCCTGCACGCTGCGTCGACAATGCTCTATCTCATGGGGACCTTGCTGCAGTTCGGCAAAAGCTGGTAGCCATCCGGCAAACAAAGCCAGGCGATTGTTGTTCCTCTGTTTTCGACGGACTGGTTTCAACCACGCCAGAAAAAAAGCTCCGCTTGTCTTGCTCATGAAAGCCTGTTGCTCCCATTGAATAGGGTCTAGCACAAATGACATGTTCTGTCAACGGGATGCACAAGTCTGCCTCTCGTCCTCACAAGTGAAGCGTTATGTTTGCTCCAAGCCAGTACAGCCACGAGTCTGACATATCACAAAAAGATGCATATTCATGAACCTGTCGTAAACCGTTGACAATGACCTCGGTCGGGAACGGAGTGCTTGGCTACAAAACGCCAAGTATTGCCCACTACGTTAGGGTGTGCTACGCCTCCTTTTCTCTCTTGAGCCCAACTCCTAAAGACCAAATGTGGTGATGTTTTCTTCAAATGTGCTAACAATAATTCCGTCCTGTTCGGCCGGATGGATGTGAACCCGCAATTGTGAGGGAACATCAGTCATGCGTGTCACGATTCATGCAGCCTGCGCTTTTACCAACATGCTCATGAGAACTGGTAAACATCGTTAAGTGATGAATGAAATGAAATCACATGAGTGTCAAAACTACCATGAAATCAGCATTTGGTTTTTGGTTCTCCGCTGCCGCTGTTTGCGAACCACCTTCCAAAATGAAGGCGCGCCCCACAATCGCCAATTCCAAGCACGTTCGCGTGCGCGTGCGCGCGCGCACGCACACACACACACACACACACACACACATTGGTGCTTGGTTGCCCCATTGTATGGAATGATCATCCCGATTGCAAATAAACCGGGACACGCTTGTTCCCCTTTGGAAGACATGTTGAGCACAGCAGTAGGTTACTTGTGCCGCAAAAACATGGCCGATTGCTTCATGACCGGCTTTAGTAGATTCCCGCCTTCACTTGTCTCACAGAATCCAGAACCGCAATCGGACATGTGACCGGTGGGTATGGCCTGTTACCTCATTGTCATGATTCCTAGTACTTTACGCCTGCGCTCATGTTGGTGGTTTGGAGACTCTGGGTGTTTGGCTGAGCCGTGTCCGCATGTCATCACGAGGCTTTCATAGAGCACAAACTATCTGCCACTGCTCCATAATCTGGCTCCAGTTGCACTGTTACACATCTTGTCTTGTCATTTCTTCACAGCCTTGGTCACTGCTCTTTTATTGTCCAACCTTCATGAGCGTGCCCCACGAATTGCTGAAGCACGTCTCTAAAAATTTAGGCTCGTGTCTCGACTTCTTTTTGAACCCTAAGGTCAGTTGATATTAAAATGTCCTCACTGGTCACTGCGCGATGAAGGACGACAAGCCTACAAGTGCAGCATGCGTCCCTTTTTTGAGATCGGCTTTCCCACGGGAATGGGAACCCCGTTCCAGTCAAAGGAGGCCATCAAGGCGTGGCTTCCAAGCAGGCACAAATATGAACAAGCCAAACATCTGCTTTACATAAAGTCTCACATATGCATGGAACTGCGCATCACCCCCAAGCTTTCCCCAGTAGACTAGCAATGAAATTGTCAATTACTCAAAGGAAAACAGAAGATGCCGCCAGCAAACATCCCATCGTCATTATCAGCATCATCATCATCATCATCATCATCATCATCATCTTCATCATCATCAGCATCATCATCATCATCATCCTCATCATCGTCACCGCAGCATCATCATCATCATCATCATCATCATTATCATCATCATCATCGTCATCATCGTCACCGCAGCATCATCATCATCATCATCATCATTATCATTATCCTCAGCAGCATCGGCATCATCACCACCACCATCGCCATCACCATCATCTTCTTCTTCATCATCGTCGTCACCATCGCCATGGCCATCGCCATCGTCATTGTGATCATCGTGATCATCATCATCATCATCATCATCATGATCATCATCATCTTCATCATCATCATCAGCATCATCATCATCATCCTCATCATCGTCACCGCAGCATCATCATCATCATCATCATCATCATCATCATTATCATTATCATTATCCTCAGCAGCAGCAGAATCGGCATCATCACCACCACCATCGCCATCATCTTCTTCATCATCGTCGTCACCATCGCCATGGCCATCGCCATCGAAATCGTGATCATCGTGATCATCATCATCATCATCATCATCATCATCATGATCATCATCATTGCATCATGATCATCATCAACATCATCATCATCATCATCATCATCATATCGTCATCGTCATCCTCGTCATCCTCGTCATCCTCGTCATCCTCACCATCGTCACCGAAATTCGTCATAACGAACGGCGGAATCGGAAAAATGAGCTAGTTCAAAGACACTTCAAATGTTCCGACCGTCCGAAAGAAAACTGGGCAAAATGTTTGACTAAGTTTCCCTGGATCCTAATTTTCTGCGGCGGTTCTCGTGCGCTGGACTAGGAAACGATGTTCTGTGTTCGTCACCCGTGCCAATGGCACTTTTGAAACGCAACACTACTCAGTTTACACGCAAATCACCATGGACACCGACAGCCGCAACCCTGCCTTTGCCGAGAACCTGCGCGCAAAGCTCGCTGAAACGCTCACTGAATGGCCTTTCTCTAGCTCCCAAGCGGTGTGGCTCATGACTGGCCAAGGCGAACAATACACATGCCGGGAAGAACAAAATGGTTGGCTTGACTTTCTTGTGGGCAACAACCGTGCATGTCCTCGTTTCGCGGTTTTCCTAATTAACTCGCGTCCGGCACTTCTGTATTGCGCGTGGACCGCAAAGCCTCCAATCAAAATCGCTGGGTTGGTGTTGGCCGTTGTTGGTGCAGCGCACAGTTTCCAAAGAGGACTATCATTTGAGCTTTGATACCGACACAAGTGGGCTTGTTGTGTGCTGCAAGGTTGACGTGTGAGCTGTCGCGTCGGCGGTTTTCGGCCGCGAGAAGGGGGAGCCCGCGCATCAGGTAGTCCCAACGGTTTTTCCCGAAAGCATGGCGAAGGGTTCTTCCGCTGGGTTCACTTGAATTGTTCTCATGAGAGTCATTACAAGGTGTCATTGCAAGGAATCGTCATCATGAAAGTCAATGCAAGGAGTCATTGCAAGGAGTCATTGCAAGGAGTCATTGCAAGGAGTCATTGCAAGGAGTCATGGCAAGGATTGCAACTTGCACTTGACTCCTTGCACTTGCAACTTGCACTTGACTCCTTGCGCTTGCAACTTGACTCCATGCACTTGCAACTTGCACTTGACTCCGTGCACTTGGCTCCTTGCACTTGGCTCCTTGCACTTGGCTCCTTGCACTTGGCTCCTTGCACTTGCAACTTGCACTTAACTCCGTGCACTTGCGACTTGCACTTGACTCCATGCACTTGGCTCCTTGCAACTTGCAATGGCTCTCATGACTCCTTGCATGACTCCTTGCAATGACTCCTTGCAATGACTCCTTGCAATGACTCCTTGCAATGACTCCTTGCAATGACTCCTTGCAATGACTCCTTGCAATGACTCCTTGCAATGACTCCTTGCAATGACTCCTTGCAATGACTCCTTGCAATGACTCCTTGCAATGACTCCTTGCCATGACTCCTTGCAATGACTCCTTGCAATGACTCCTTGCAATGACTGCTTGCAATGACTCCTTGAAACAAGCAAGGAGTCAAGTGCAAGTTGCAAGTGCAAGGAGTCAAGTGCAATTGACTTGCGAGGAGTTAAAATCTCTTCTTAGGGCGGCGGGGTAGTGCCGACGACACTACACGAAAATCGACCCTCTGCGGGGATCGGCGTGGTCGAGGTGCAAAAACCCATGTTTTTTTTGCGATTTCTAACCTGCTCGCGCGACCCTCTGCGGGGATCGGCGTGGTCGAGGTGCAAAAACCCATGGTTTTTTGCGATTTCTGCGGCGCTCGCGCGACCCTCTGCGGGGATCGGCGTGGTCGAGGTGCAAAAACCCATGGTTTTTTGCGATTTCTGCGGTGCTCGCGCGACCCTCTGCGGGGATCGGCGTGGTCGAGGTGCAAAAACCCATGGTTTTTTGCGATTCTGCGGCGCTCGCGCAACCCTCTGCGGGAATCGGCGTGGTCGAGGTGCAAAAACTCAAGGTTTTTTTGCGAACTGGTCCTCGGGAGTTGTCTCGTGGTTCGCGCGCCTGCTCCCGGAACCGGCGGGTCGCGGGTTCGATTCCTCCCTGGTCCGCGGGCGGGCGTCGCAAGATGCAACTTGCATTTTACAGCAACTTGCGCAGAGCAACTTGCGCAGAGCAAGTTGCACAGAGCAACTTGCGCAGACCAACTTGCACCGACCAGTTTGCGCAGAGCGCCTTGCCTAGAGCAACTTGCGCAGAGCAACTTACGCAGAGCAACTTGCACAGAGCAACTTGCACAGAGCAGCTTGCACAGAGCAACTTGCAGGGAGCGCAATTTGCACAGAGCAACTTGCAGGGACCAACTTGCCGGAGCAACTTGCGCGGAGCAACTTGCGCAGAGCAACTTGCACAGTGCAACTTGCGTAGAGCAACTTGCGCAGACCAACTTGCACCGACCAGCTTGCGCAGAGCACCTTGCCTGGCGCTGTCTCGCGCTTGCTTCACAAAGTGTAGGGAAAAAGAACGCATCCTGCAGCGTTGGGCCGACCTCGCTTGCGATGTTCTGCTTTCGGGCCAACCGTGGTCTAGTTTTTGTCACCAGCGCGCCTTGGGGCAATTGCCATCGGTCACGAAACTAAGAGGACAAATTACAGAGCAGAGAAGTGAGACATTGGTGAGACATGGAAGTCATCAGGCGAACCGTACAAAGACAAGAAACAGACGAAAAACACAGACAACGCGAACACACCACCAAACCGAAAACGAAACACGGCGCCAATGAGCAGCCGAGCAGTGCTTCCACCGAAAAAGTCTACGATGCGAAACACATGTTCCAGAGCGCATGACCTGAGCTTCATCAAGGTCAATTGCATCAATTTTGACGGGCAGTTAAATCAAGACGCACTCAGATCCGCCGGGGGCACATTTGCGCATCGTTAACCCCCATGAGTGGCCATGCGGAGAGAGCAAAATGCGGAAGTTGAGTTAAAAAGTCCGTCGAGAAAGTATCGATAGCAGTCAGACAAGGACCACCCCAGGTTAAAAGAGCCAAAGAAGGAGGCAAACTGAATTGAGGCGCTGGTGGCACCAAGCGACAGAGTGAGACAAAGCATGCATGAATTGTGGCAGCGCACAGGCACCTCCCGCAGCCGCCAAGGGCGCCCCTGCGCAGATCTCACTTCACTTGAAGGCTGAATCGTGAGACATGCGGGCCAGGGAAAACACGAGGCCATAACAGACCGCGTGGGCCACCACACACAACGAGTGGCCAGAGAGCGCCAGCCGGGAAAAGTTATGCAGCGCGGTCGCCACGGCAACATGCCAGGCACGACCCCCACTGCAATGCTGTAGTAACGCACACGAAGGATTGCACGATGGGAAGGGTAATCTTGATCGGATGAGAGCATCAGCTCAACACTGATGGCGAAGGTCAGCAATGACATGGAGGACAAAGCGCAACACAAGCCTGTTGAAGCACTGCAGCGAGAACCAAGAGACCAAGCAGGGCTCGATACTACCAGGCTCTACGACCGCTGCGCTCAACTCAGCATTTGCATAGCAAAAGGAGAGTGTTGCACCTGGGGCATTGAGTCGCCTCACCAAAAACAATGCGATGTCCAACAGGGCAGCAGGATGGGGGGCACCTAAATCAAGTCGAGTAGGCAGAACAGGTGCTCGGCCAATGCAATGGCAAGTCGCCAACTGGTTGCACAAGTGCAGGGAGAGGTCACGTGGGATGGAAACACAGCAGCGAGGGCCAAGAGACCAAGCGGGGCTCGATACTACAAGGCTCTACAACCGCGCACTGACAGCACTGACCGGCGTGTCCCAGCAAGTCTGAAGCAGCACACTGTCTTGGCCGATCCAAGACGCAACACAGAACGCAGGCCATGAGACCAGGCGGGCCCCGATACTACATGGCCAGCAGTTCTTTTTGCATGTGAGAGCAAGGCAGGGCACACCAATATAGTGACATCAGGAAGCCAGGAGCAAGGCCCCACAAAGCCAAAACACTCCATCAGCTGCTGCCCGATCTAGCACAGGTGGTGCGGTAAGCACTGCAGACATCCAACACACTGTTTATGCTGGCAAATTCAGCGAAGGCTTGTATTTAGCGGGGAGGGGAAGCCACACGTCAGTGCGGCTGTCATCGGCCCCACCAGGCCGCAATAATCCTGGACATCAAAAGTGAGGTCTGATTTTGCAGACGCTGGAGGGCGCAGCAGCTTTGAGCGAGACTTCCCCGCCGCGCGGGCGCAAAGGTAGGCCATGGCCGCAATGTGGACTTTGAGGCGGTGCAGAGGCCAGTCTCCCGGACCGGCCCTACCAGCCTCTAACTCCGCAATGGTGCTTGGCATTTGGAGAAGCTGAGCGTGCTGCCGGGTGGCAATGGTGAGCGCTGCCACCCAAAACTGCGGCTGCGCCAAACGGTCAAGCATCAACTGCTGCAGCCGGGGCGGAGCCTCGCTGCTGGCCAATGGCGCAAACACTCTGGCCAAGGACGTTGCGAGGCTCGTGAGCCATGGTCGGAGAAACCTAAGCTTCTCATCAGCCTCAAGCGGGGGAGCGTCGGACATTCGCCGAAGGGCAAGGGTGTTCCGTACGGCACGCAGGCCAGCCTTGGTGACCGACTGTGTGTTGAACATTACGCCCTTTTCACGGGTAGCTGGTGGGGAGTTGCGCAAAAAGGCCAAGCTGAAGCAAGGTGAGGGCCTCTTTGCGAGCCAGGCCTGCAGCGAAGTCATCCAATGCTTCTAGAGTCTCCGCATCGTTTGGTGACCTTGGAGCCGGCCCGCCCGTGACCTGCGCAGGGTGCTGGACACCTACCCAGAGCTGGACTCCAAACTGGAGGGTGGTGGCCACGAAGAGCACCCCCGACGGCGTGGACCTGAAGCTGTCGAACTACAGCACCACGGCGGCCAGGAACGGCTCCAAACAACGCCACGCTGGCCACGGCGGCGGCGAACTACGGCCTCAAGACGGCGGTGGACCAGCACGCCCTTGACACCAAGGTGGCCAACGCTCTTCTGGGCGTCGTGTCCGCCGAGAGTAGTAAGGAAGTAAGGCTTACACCAACCTAATTATTTTGGTTTTTTTGGTCGAAAAACCCTGCAAAACAGCCAAATTCTCCATCCTGCTGAATGTTTTTCCGATGTCACCGGTCTTTGTCACCGCTCCGTTTTTGCTGCAAAAAATGCTCAAAACAGCTAACTCCGAAAAGTTCGTTTTTTCGTGTCAGACGGCAAGCAAGGTGCCTCAGCCTCTAGATTCGCTCGGTTTCGGTCGAAAACAGGCTCCAGCACTTTGCTCTCGATTCCGTTTTCTGCCCGGAAAAGCAGGCAGTCACCGTTTGTCACCGCTTCGTCACCGCTCTCTTTTGGGCCGAAAAAGTGCGCAAAATCGGCCAAGTTCCCGACTTCCAGAGGACTTCGTTCTTCGCAGGGTTTTCCGTGGCACGACAGCCTGCCGAGGACCTTGCTCGTGACGCGACAGCCTGCCGAGGACCTTGCTCGTGACGCGACCGCCTGCCGAGGTCCTCGCTCGTGACACGGCAGCCTGCCGAACTTGTCGCCGCCTATATTGTTTCATTAGTGGGCAAAGGTTGCCCGGTCGCAGGCGTTGCCCCGTGACACAAGCTTAATCCTCCGCTACCAGAAAAACCTGGTTGATCCTGCCAGTAGTCATATGCTTGTCTCGGTCTAAAAGCGAGGCCGGCTCCGCGGCTTCGGTCTGAAAGCGAGGCCGGCTCCGCGGCTTCGGTCTAAAAGCAAGGCCGGCGATCTGCCCCGAAATTTTCGAGCGTGCGCAGGTATCACGAGCTGGACCAGGGAAGTTGATTTGAGGGGTGTTTTCCCTCAATTCATGTATGGTCCAAAGCGACTCAAGGGGGCGTTGCGAAATTACAACAACCCGCGTTGCAAGCCTACGACCTGACTTTGGTCACTCCTAAGAAAACATGTTTGAAGGACCTGTCACCGGCAACATCCCGGAGGTCCTGGACAATGCCAGGCAACGGGAACCCGGGTCAAAACCCGGAAGATCAACGTCCCGGCTGAGGAGCAAAGCGAATGGCTCGAAGTCGAGGACATGGGGCGCGTCCCCAGAGTGAACATGGACCGGGACTACAGGTTGGCGGCGATCTCCAAAAGGATGTCCTGCTTCCTCAGAGGTGGGGCGTTTAAGGACGGGAAGCCACATCCGCCATTTCGAGGAATCGACCTCTCCGTGGAATTCGATGCGCTGGTAAGGCATCTCAACGACCGGATCGCGAACGTGAGACCGTGGGAGGTGATGGTTTGCATCCGGAACAACAACACGAGGAGGTTCCGAGTTATGGTCCGGTGGGAGAAGCGTCCTGGAAAGGATTGCGGGTCAGGGCCGTTCAAGGACACCACAATGAGCTCACGAGGAAGTACACGGAGCAGGCTACCTAGAGAATCATTTCATACATAGTTTGTTGCGATTCCCGGATTTCTGATATGGATTTCCATTTCTGATATAGATGGTTTCCCAATTTTTCCAAATAATAACAATTATAGAATGCTACACTCAAACTTTCAACACTGCAAAGCCTCCAAAAGACATATGAGCACATATATATATAGTCTTGAAGCGGATGTCCACCACGCGTGTGATCCACCCAGTGAAGTTGAGAATGCGTTGTGCGAAGACAATAAGCACATCCTCCGGCATGTGCACCGTGCGCCGAGCAACAGTGCTCGTCAAGAAATGCGGGAGCCTGCTAAGGCAGGTGAAGAAACCTGCTCAGTGAAGCTCGTACGCAAACTCGACCGGGTCATACATGTAGCATCTGCCGTAAGGGCAGTCTGGCAAAGTCAGGTGCTAGCGGTGTCGTTGGCTTGGCATCTCATGGCAGTTTTGCACCACATAGTGGACACACTTTTAGTCAAGTGGGCTCACTTTTAGTCAAGTATCAAAGAGGCCAGTTCAAACAAGTGGGGGGGGGAATCCAAGTGTAAGGGCGGGTCACTTTGAAGACTCGACTGGGCATCGAGTGCATTTAGCACAGGAGGAGACACGGTCATGTCATGCTTGCGTTGATTGAGCCACATGCGAGGCACATCAAGGCAAGGGAGGTTTATATCTTTCAGTCAAGGTGTGTTTCCGCACATTGACGAACCACGAAAGCACAGCTTCGTCATGAGGTGACCAGCCGCCACCAAGGCGACGCTGAAGCCAGTTCTGGAAGAGGTGGCCTGTTTTCAGCGTTTGGCATGAGGCTGCACTCCCACACAAGATGATCAAGGGTGGCCACAGCCCCGCAGGCACAAGTGAGAGGAGTGTGAGTCATTCGGCCAAAAGCCGCGTGTGACACGAAGCCGCCCGGGAGCCGCGGCAAGCAACCGCATCATTGCGGTTGGATGACTTCCACGTGTAAAAGCGTGGGCACGAAAGCCCTCGCGAAGAATGTGGTTCAGTCTCAGTCGAGTAGATGAAATGGGCATTGTTGGGTCAAGTGAAAGAGATTCATCAGTGCCATGATGGCGCCAGCACCAAAAGTCAGTGCGCTGCCAAGACATGCGCGTGACACCAGCAAGTCCAATGCGTTGCCACGCAGGCACACTGGCATTACGGCACACACGGTGCACGGCGTTTATGCAAGGTAGTGATTCGAAATCTAAAATTGAGTCTATGGCCACGGAGAATGTCACGGAGGTGAACACAGCTTTGCTTAGGTTCAGCCAGCCACCCAAACTCGCCAACTGCCAGGGGTCCGCCTGCAATTCTGCTCGCTTAGCGCTGAGTGGAAGTGGCAGAAAGGCAGTCCTATGTACAAAGTGAGCGTCTTGTTGATGCGCTCAAGCTCCTTTGCACACAGAGATCGCAGCTGTGCGCCACGAAGCACGTGGCCAAGTAAGCACAGTTGGTCGGTGACGTTTGGCGCGCAGCACCTTGAGAGATCAACTGTCTACGACCAGCAATGGTCGCGTGATAATATTGGCTTTTACCAATATTTTCGCGTAACTGCAAGCGATTTGACCATTGGGCCCACAAGTTTTCGACGGCAATTGCCTCTATGGCTGATGTGGCAGCCCATGCACGGTCGTCCACGAAAACACGTTGAACAACCTGTGGGTGGGCCCTGGCATGTTCCAAATTGGGGGCATTAAAAGTGCGCTCATTGCCAATAAGGAGAACGGGTCCCCTTGAGGCAAAGCATTGGTAACCTGCTCAGGTTCAGGTAGGCAGCACCCTTTGTACGATATAGAATGCGCCGCTGGTTGGACCACTGAGTATGCAAAATGCGACACAGGGCCGGTGGCATGTGAAGCTGTTCGAAAAGCCACGTGGCAAGCCGTGGGCTGGCGAAATCGAACGCAAGAGAGAAATCCAGTGAGACAATATGCTGTTTGTGCCCGCGGCAGTGATTAATGGAACCAGGCGTGATAAATCTCCTCCCTTTTTGCCCCCCCCCGCAGCGGGGTGCCACCATATGAGCAATCCACTGCTGGGCGCAGGTGGATTTAAGGCGAACCGACGACCAGAGGCGGTACCACCCTGAGTAGAGAGTGAGTGGCCGGAGGCCATTGGCGTCACGGGCATCATGTGCACGCACACCCTTCTGGCTTTTGGGCAGGTGTGCTTGTATGGCCAGACCCCATTGCTGAGGAATAAAGCCGTGCTGCTCGCACGCCTGGCAGAATTCGGCAAACAGGCCGAAGTGACCTGCTGGTATAGTAGCGACCTTACAACTTGACCATCCGTCTGCGCGCCTGCTTTGGCTTTGAGCTTAGCTGCGCCTTGGCAAGGGCCGCGGCAGTCAGTGGCTGCCATTCTTGCCCACGTGGGGGCAGCCGTTGTTGACGGAGTTCAGCGTTTATGGCCCGTAGGCCGGAGCGGGGTCAGCCTCGGGACGACGCTATGATCCACCCAGTGAAGTTGAGAATGCGTTGTGCGAAGACAATAAGCACATCCTCCGGCATGTGCACCGTGCGCCGAGCAACAGTGCTCGTCAAGGAATGCTGGAGCCTGCAAGGCAGGTGAAGAAACCTGCTCAGTCAAGCTCGTATGCATCTGCCGTAAGGGCAGTCTGGTAAAGTAGCGGTGTCGTTGGCTAGGCATCTCTGGCAGTTTTGCACCACACAGTGGACACACTTTTAGTCAAGTGGGCTCACTTTTGGTCAAGTATCATGAGGCCAGCTCAAACAAGTGGGGGGGGGGAATCCAAGTGTAAGGGCGGGTCACTTTGTAGACTCGACTGGGCATCGAGTGCATTTAGCACAGGAGGAGGCACGGTCATGTCATGCTTGCGTTGATTGAGCCACATGCGAGGCACATCAAGGCAAGGGAGGTTTATGTCTAACAGTTAAGGTGTGTTTCCGCACATTGACGAACCACAGCTTCGTCATGAGGTGTACCAGCCGGCCACCCAAGGCGACGCTGAAGCCAGTTCTGCGGAAGAGGTGGCCTGTTTTCAGCGTCTGGCATGAGGCTGCACTCCCACACAAGATGATCAAGGGTGGCCACAGCCCCGCAGGCACAAGTGAGAGGAGTGTGAGTCATTCGGCCAAAAGCCGCGTGTGACACGAAGCCGCCCGTCATGACCGCGAAGCGGTGTTGGCTGCCACCTTCTGCGATCCGGCAGCGCCTGCACCTGCCGGCATCGTATTGGGAGCCGCGGCAAGCAACCGCATCATTGCGGTTGGATGACTTCCACGTGTTAAAAGCTGGGCACGAAAGCCCTCGCGAAGAATGTGGTTCAGTCTGTCAGTCGAGTGGATGAAATGGGCATTGTTAGGATCAAGTGAAAGAGATTCATCAGTGCCATGATGGCGCCAGCACCAAAAGTCAGTGCGGTGCCAAGACATGCGCGTCAAGAGGGTGTTAATGACACCAGCAACACACACGGTGCACGGCGTTTATGCAAGTGGTAGTGATTCGAAATCTAAAATTGAGTCTATGGCCACGGAGAATGTCACGGAGGTGACACAGCTTTGCTTAGGTTCAGCCAGGGCACGGCGGATTGCAATCTGCACTTTAGAACAAATTTTTAAAGATGGGCAGCGCATGGCCCGCCCAAACTCGCCAACTGCCAGAGGTCCGCCTGCAATTACTGCTCGCTTAGCGCTGAGTGGAAGTGGCAGAAAGGCAGTCCTATGTATCAAAGTGAGCGTCTTGTTGATGCGCTTGTTGATGCGCTCGAGCTCCTTTGCACACAGAGATCGCAGCTGTGCGCCACGAAGCACGTGGCCAAGTAAGCACAGTTGGTCGGTGACGTTCGGCGCCGCAGCACCTTGAGAGATCAACTGTCTACGACCAGCAATGGTCGCGTGATAATATTGGCTTTTACCAATATTTTCGCGTAACTGCAAGCGATTTGACATTCGGCCCACAAGTTTTCGACGGCAATTGCCTCTATGGCTGATGTGGCAGCCCATGCACGGTCGTCCACGAAAACACGTTGAACAACCTGTGGGTGGGCCCTGGCAATGTTCCAAATTGGGGGCATTAAAAGTGCGCTCATTGCCAATAAGGAGAACGGGTCCCCTTGAGGCAAAGCATTGGTAACCTGCTCAGGTTCAGGTAGGCAGCACCCTTCGTACGATAGAATGCGCCGCTGGTTGGACCACTGAGTATGCAAAATGCGACACAGGGCCGGTGGCATGTGAAGCTGTTCGAAAAGCCACGTGGCGAGCCGTGGGCTGGCGAAATCGAACGCAAGAGAGAAATCCAGTGAGACAATATGCTGTTTGTGCGCCGCGGCAGTGATTAGCGGAACCAAGGCGTGATAAATCTCCTTCCTTTTTGCCCCCCACCGCAGCGGGTGCCACCATGAGTCAATCCACTGCTGGGCGCAGGTGGATTTGAGGCGAACCGACGACCAGAGGCGGTACCACCCTGAGTAGAGAGTGAGTGGTCGGAGGCCATTGGCGTCACGGGCGCCATCATGTGCACGCACACCCTTCTAGCTTTTGGGCAGGTGTGCTTGTATGGCCAGACCCCATTGCTGAGGAATAAAGCCGTGCTGCTCGCACGCCTGGCAGAATTCGGCAAACAGGCCGAAGTGACCTGCTGGTATAGTAGCGATCTCACTACCTGACCATCCGTCTGCGCCTGCAGCTTTGGCTTTGAGCTTAGCTGCGCGCTTGGCAAGGGCAGCGGCAGTCAATGGCTGCCATTCTTGCCCACGTGGGGGCAGCCGTTGTTGACGGAGTTCAGCGTTTATGGCCGCGTAGGCCGGAGCGGGGTCAGCCTCGGGACGGCGCCAAACCAGACGCCAGTGGTCACGAATCAGTTCCAAGGCTTCGGTAGTAGTGCGTGTGGCTTCATCTATTTGCAGTGCAGAGGAGATGAGGCCGCGGCTAGGCATGAAACTGGCATGCTTGATCCAGTGTAACAAGCGCTGACGGATGTCTGCATGCGATGTTTCCAGTCCTGGATGCGGCTGTCGCGTTGGTTCAGCCTTGCTTGGGCAAGCTCTTTTTCAGCATATTTGATCTGGTCCGCCCAGTCAAGGTGAGATCGGTAGTGGTGGGATTGTCGTAACTTGCAAATCAAGTGTCGGTATTCCGCACAATCAGTGAGTCGTGCTTTGCGGAGTTTTTGGACTTCCCGCGCTTTGGCAACGAAGTTGCGCAGGTTGCGGATACGGTATGAGTCATTTGCACGATCAAGTTGTCCGCTTTGGGGCAAGTGATTTTTGATTTTGACTTGGCCTTTACGGGGCAGGGCGTTGCGTTGCCGCGCCGCTTGGCCGTTTTGGCTGCAGTGGAGTGCGTACTCAAGCATCTGTTCGTAATAGTAACTGATATCGGCCCACAGCAAGTCAACTACACTTTGGTCAACCTGGGCAGGCACGGCAGGAGGTGTCTGCACGCGGGCGAAGTCATCGCAGTAGGCGCGCCACTGGCTAGTGGGGACGGCGTCAGGTTTTTGCAGTTTTGAGGTTTTCAGCAGGCGGTAGGGGCGGTCTGGTCCGCCTTGGCAACACTGCAAGGTAATGCAAGCGCTAATTATTTTATGGTCGGCTATAGCCTCTTCAAGAAGCTCAACTTGCTTAATAAGAGGGGCGCCGCTAGTTATGAAATAATCTATACATCGAGTACCCTCCCAACGTGTGGGGGCTGGCAAGCCCTCCGCGTTGGTTGCGGTAACGCACGACAAACTAGGCGCCACGTCATGCTGCATGAGCACATGTTTGTCGGGCGTGTCGTTGTGGTCGCCCACGCCGTGCCAGTCCATACCACGAGGCAGAAGGAGCTGGACTTCGTGGAGATGTGTGGCAAGTGGTAGGCGCGCCTGCGTGGGCGGTTGGTACATGGAACTTACTGCAATATTTTCGATGACTGCAGTGGCACACTGGGCTTCTGTTGCTGAGAGGACGCTGTGCTGGCATGAGCGTAGGCTAGTGTGCACCAAAAGAATGGCACCACCGTAAGCTTGCTTACCTCGCTCAATGCTATTGCCGGCATAGACACGATAGTTATGGCGGGAAACGTGTCTGTAAAAGCTGTCACGTTCAGAGGGCATGAGCCCGTCATCTTGTATGGCGATTACGGGTACATCATGATCGTTTGCGAGCGCAAGTGCAAAGATCTCCCATGAACTCCCAATGGAGATTGTCAGCTCTTTTGGTCCTGGGTTCGGGTGTATGTCGCCATGAATGGTGAGGTCGGGTTGCCACGTGCCTGGGCCTACGCGGGGTTGCGTAGCCCAGGCGGCACTTCAGGCAGTGACACCGTAGCACTGATCGAGTCAGCCGTGGTACGGCGCATCGCCTCGGCACAATTTTTGGCGTGTTGGGGCTCCTTCTTTTTAAGAGCCTTCCACCAGCGGCGCCGCATGGCAGCCGTGACTGGGTTCTGGGCGAAGTCTTTTCGTCGCGGCACCTTCTCGGCACGCCCTCAGGACACGGCGCGCCTGGACTTCTTGTGCCGCCGGGCGGAATCGCGAAGCTGCACTTCGGAGCCTTCGGCGGGTCTATCCCCGGGCTGGTGCAGCAGTCGGCGGGCACGCTGGACCTGCAGCATGCAGAAGGGCGAGCGCCTTCGAGGGAGAGTCTGTCTCAGAACGGACCTGCTGGCGGACTCGCTGGCCCTCACGGTCGGACGGGCTCACCAGCTGCTGTGCAACGACGTGAACTGCACAGACGTGTTCACGACGCGTGGAGCGACGTGTCCACGGGACACTGACGGCCTCGGGCGCAGGACGGCGGACCAGGGCGCTCACGCGACCATACCGGTGCAGCCTCCGCGGCCCGCTGGACTGCGACTGGACTGCACGTCGACGGGCAGCATGGTGTGCGGCGACGTGACGAGCTGGCACGCTCCGCCGCACTCTTCGCCTCCAACACCCCACCGTGACCACCGACTTCGATCTCTTCTTGACGAAGAACAAGCTGCAAGGCAAGTGTCCAACAACAGCGCGGCCCCCGACAGCGGGCAACCAGAGCGCCAGGGTCTTCCTGGAGCGAGACGGCAGGGCACACCAGTGCGAGCTCATCATGATCAACGACAAGGCGCTGGAGACCAAGAGCCTCTCCACGCACTGTCCGTGACCAGAACCAAACACGGGTCTGCAACACGAGCTTCACGAATTTGTCGGGTGAAGACGGAGCTCCGTGGAGGCCAAGCAGTACAAGCGCCCGGACATAACGGACCTGAGGGCTGGGCTTCGCCTTGGACGACTTTGCAGGAACAAAGTGGAGCACCGTCCGGTGGAGCGACGGCACGGAGATGGTCACTCTCACTACTCTCACCTCACCAGCGTGCTCTGGGGGGTGTGCAAGGGCTTCCAGGCCCGGCTGGACAAGGTAGAGCCGAAGAACAAGTAAAAAAAACGGTGTGCAGGCCTCCTCGTTAGAGGCCCGGCCGCGCTGACTACATCACCAAGTTTTGGAGGCACGTGCCGGCGCCGCAGCTCCCCGGCGTCAGCGTGGGTGCGCCAGGTGAAGGCGCTCAGGGCCTGGCGTAGCCCAGCTGCAGTGAAGCTGGCCGAGGCACGGAGCTCTGTTGGAGCGCACCAAAAAATTTCCTAATGTGGTGACTCGCCCAGGGTGGCCAGCGTGACGTCGTCCGCCCTCCGTCGAGGAACTCGTGCTTCAGCAGTCCGAGGCCGGTCCCCTCCACCGTGTTGCCGGTCTCCAGGGTTGCGTCCAGGATCGGAGGCCGTAGACGTCCGCCTGCGCTCTGGTTGGGCAGCCCGGTGCCTGGAAGTGCGCCCCAAAGTGCAGCTTTGCCACCTGTTCGGAGGCACTGTGAAGTACATCTTGGGCTCCCCGAAGCTGCCGTACCTCTCTCTTTAGAGGGGGTTTCCCAAATGGATTGCATTTGACCTCGTCCTGCGAAGGATTCGAAGTCTAAAACGCTGCGTGCAGGCGTGTGGCTGCAAAATAATGACCCCTAGATATGCGGTTTGGCAAAATGCCCAGCAGCTGCCTTTGTTTCTGCAAGGCGAGCTAAAAAAACAGGGAAAAAAAGAAAGCCAAGCCAAACCAGCCAGAAAGCCAGCCAGGAGCCAAACCAAACCAGCCAGAGAGCCAGCCAGGAGCCAAGCCAAACCAGCCAGAAAGCCAGCCAGGAGCCAAACCAAACCAGCCAGAAAGCCAGCCAGAAGCCAAGCCAAGCCAGCCAGAAGCCAGCCAAAAAGCCAGCCAGGGTTTCCTTTGAGGGCTCTCGCCTTGCAGAAACAAAGGCAGCTGCTGGGCATTTTGCCAAACCGCATATCCAGGGGTCATTATTTTGCAGCCACACGCCTGCACGCAGCGTTTTAGACTTCGAATCCTTCGCAGGACGAGGTCAAATGCTGGACGGACGAGTGCCAGGAGCCTCTCAGGTAGAATAGAATCCATTTGGGAAACCCCCTCTAAAGAGAGAGGTGCTATGTTCTGTGTTCGCGCAGCTGTCGCTGCAGTCGCTGCGGAGTTCGCGTCTGAACTCCACGCGGAACTCCACGCGGGAATGTCCAAAAAAATGGGACATGCCTGTTTCCAGTTCCATCCAGCCTGCGCCACACCGAGGTCGGAATTCCGACTTCGCTCTATACCGAGGTCGGAATTCCGACTTCGCTTTTTGCCCGAAAAAACCCATCACCGGGCCAGTGCCGGAGGTCCGTCAGCGGGGCTGTCCTCGCGGGTGCAACTGACAGAGTGTTTTTTTTTTTCCATTCACACGCCCAGCCGTCAATCCTGGCGTGGGCGCAGGATTGCCCGAAAAACACCATCACCGGGCCAGCGCGGGAGGTCCGGGAGTTCGTCGGTCCTCGCAGGATAACTCCCGGAGTGTTTTTTTCCACCATTCACACGCCCAGCCGTCAATCCTGGCGTGGGCACAGGATTGCCCCACTCAATCCTGCGAGGAAGATGCCCGTGCATGGCGCCAGGGGCACCACGGGGTCAGAGGGCTGCTTACTGCTATACTCTGTCGTAGGAAACAGCTTGATCTTCCCCATTTCCTTTGCGTTACTTGCCAAGTTTGAAGCCGGGAAGCCGTGCGAGTCCGGGAGAAATGCCATATTTACGGCATCGCAGCCGGAGTTTTCCGGGCAATCCGGGCGGCGAGTCCGTCAGTACACTGCTACACAGCAGGGCGCTGACATAGTTTTTTTTCCGGGCAATCTGGGCGGCGAGTCCAATGTTTTCTGGGAGACACCGGGGCAATCCTGTGCCCACGCCAGGATTGAGTGGAGCAATCCTGTGCCCACGCCAGGATTGAGTGGAGCAATCCTGTGCCCACGCCATCAAAATCGGGCAAAACCGTGGCTCTGATCAGCCTGATTCTGGAGCAGTATCGCGGCGTCTTTAGAGAGAATTTCCCGAGTGTGAACATAGACGACGGCTGGATCCCCGTCAAGAAGTACATTGAGGGGGACCTGGGGGTGAACACAGAGCGGGAGCAGACGTATTGGGACGAGTGGGACGAGGCGGCGCTGCGGCGCATCATCCAGCAGCAGCGCAAGATCACGGAGGCGTCCAAGAAGTTGGAAATGAAGAAACTGTACCAGGCGCTTGTAGTCATCGACGACTTTGCTGACACGCCGCAGTTGCACAAGCCTCACGGCGCCCTCGACACTCTCTTCATCAGGGGCCGGCACATGCAGATAAGCACCTGGGTGAGCTCGCAGAAGCTGCGGCTCATCAGCGCAGCCGTGCGGGTGAACATGCAATTCCTCTGCTGCTGGAGGCTGCGCAACCAGCACGAGCTGGACGCCGTTATTGAGGAGCTGAGCGCCCTGCTGCGAAAGGAGCAGCTGTACCGGCTGTATGAGCAGGCAACGCGGGAACCCTACAGTTTCCTCTTCGTCTACTACCTGAAGCCGAGGAATGAAATGTTCTACAAGCGCTTTGAAGAGCGTTTTGCACTTGAAAAAGACGCCGATGGGAGCGGCGCTCAGCTTCCTGGGCCAGAAGCTGTTCGCCAGCTCCACGCTGATCAACGCGAAGTGTGAAAACATCTCCTGCTGCACCTCCGTCGCAGCCGTCCAGCCGCCCGTCGTCCGCCGGACGGGCGGGTTCCTAAAGAAAAGGATGACCACTATCTACGTGGACAGCCGCAAGAGAGTGGCCGGCTCGGACAGCGACTTTGAGGTAGACCTGGGAGAGTCCCTGCACTTGCAGAGCGATGCCCGGCTCGCCGTCTACAAGACGCCGCGCTGGGCACGCCCAGTTCAGTTGTTGCCCGAGGGCGCGTACACTGGCGCACGGTTGGCCGCCTGGATCAGCTCCAATTTTGCCACCGCCACCTATAGCGAGACCACGAACAGCCTGAGCGTAGCCTACGACGGCAACAGGCTCATTCTGAACGACCTGGAGCTGCGCCAGCAATTCCCTGATGCCGCGGACTACCCTGCTGCGCCGCCCGCCTCTCCCACCAAGCCCTTCAGCGTGGACCACATGCTGGGCCCGAGCTTTGTCTCCGGCGGGCAGCAGGTCTTTGAGTTCGTCCGGATGATGGCGCACAACGAGGTCTACCTGCGCTGCGCCCAGCTGGCCAACGCCAGCAGAGTGCTGGGCAACCTGGGCGACGACATCCTCTCCAAGATCACGCTGAAGAGCGGAGTGGGTACCATTGTGGAGACGGGCTCAGACGACGGGCACTTCATGGCCCTCAGGGGCCCGGTTACCCTGAGGCACATGCGCTTCCGCCTGACCGACCTGGACGGCAACGTCGTCCGGCTTCGCGGGTCGTCTTTGTCGTTCGTGTTATATCTTGACCACGTATAATTAAATGGAGCCGACCGAACACGAGGCGGAGGCGCAAGAGGTGCAAGAGGCGGAGCACGCTGCGCCACACGCTGCGCCGGAGGCACCGGAACCGAAACGGCGGGGCAGGCCCCCTGGGAGCAAGAACAAACCGAAGCAGGACGTGCCTACTGAGCCGGCTGCTCCAAAGCGCAAGCCAAAGCCTCCACTTGAGACGGCGCCGGCGGAGGCACCGGCACCAGCAGAGGCACCGGCGGAGGCACCACACCACCGGCTGAGGCACCACCGGTTGAGGCGCCCTCAGCTCACAAGAGAGCAGCAGCGCGCCCTGCGCATGCTGGAGAGGCAGTCCGCTTATGACCGGCTGACCACAGGCGCAAGTGTACTGGTATAAAAGCATGATGTCCATAGAGCCCCGCAACGAGCCGCGGATGCTCCGGTGGTTCCGCAAGACGTACCCCAGTTACAACTTGCAGCCGCTGCTGCTGAAGCGCTACCGAGAACTGGAGGAGGCGCGGGCCTTCAACAACTTGGCTAGGCGAGCGCAGGCAGGCGCAGGAGGGGCAGCGGCACCTGGACGACGTGAGCCGGCTGACGGAGGCCGTGCACCGCCAGGTACCCCAGCTGCGCTACGCGCGGGCCGAGCGCCGGGGCGTGGAACGGGCGGCGGGCGAAGTTGCGCAACAGTAAATGAAGACGCTCCGGGCGCACGGCTTCAACCAGCGCCCGCGCTTTGAGCAGGTGGTGGGCTACCTTGAGCGGAATGAGCCCCGTCCGGGCCCGGCGCAGCCGCCTCCGCAGATCATAGGCCGGCCCAGTGATGTGGAGCGCCTCCTGGATGAGGCGGGGCAGCGCGCGCAGGAGGTGGAGCGTGGCGCGGCGCAGGCCGTTGAGGAAACGGCGGCCGTGGCTGCGGAGGAGGGCGAGGTTGCCGTTGCCGCCGAGGGCGTGGGCGGAGCCTTTGGGTACCTGGGGGGCCTGGCAGAAGGAGCAGCAGCCCTGGCGCCCACCGCGGGCAAGGTTGCTGGAATGCTGGCTGGCGCGGCGGGAGTTGGCGGGGCTGGCCGTGGGCATTGCGGGCGGCGCAGCCTACGGCCTCGCGCGCGGCACGGGCTGGGTGCTGGAGAACACGCTCTTCCGGCCCCAGCAGGGCAGCGAGGACGCGGCCGTGCAGGACGTCCGGTCCGCCAACAGCACTTCACGCTGCGCTCAGGCAGCAGCACTTCAGGCAGCCCCGCAAGCAGCCGCGCCTCCTTGCAGTCCGGCTTCCGCGTGCAGGCGCAGTCCAACAACACACCGCGCCCCTTCTCCTGGGGCCTGAACCCCGTGGCTCTGCCCCAGTCACCAGAGCTCGCGGGCGAGCTCCAGTTCCGGGCAGTCACGCCGGAGCCTGCCTCCGCCCAGCTTTGACCAGCTGGCGCGAGACATTGAGGCTGCTTAAAAAATAAAACCCTCCTGGGAGAGAGTTTTTTTTGCACGGCTTTGCGCTGAAAAAAAGCTATTACTCCAGTGCCTATATCAATATAGACACTAGAGTAATAGCTTTTTTGCCCGGTTTTGGGCCACAAAAAACTCTATTACTCCAGTGCCTACATTGATGTAGGCATTAGAGTAATAGTTTTCCTTCGCCGTACGAGTCAAAATGCGTGTATATAAACAAGCATGGAGGTAGTCACCGCCGGAGCCCAGGATGAGCTGATGCAGAGCCTGGACTACAAGCTGAAAACAAGCAACACCAGCTACGTCACGGCGCGGCATGACGTGCAGTATTTCCCCAGCTCGCTGAGCTCCTCCCCCACCACCTCTCGGGTCTGCCGCATCCCGCTGACCAGCGGCACGTCCTTCATCGACCCCGAGTCCATCAAGATCGCCTTCCGCGTCAGGAACACGGACGGCGCCAACCCGCTGGCCCCAGCCACGCCCAACCCCGCCTGCTTCGTCCAGCGCGTCCAGGTCTTCGCCAACGGCCAGCGCTGCGACGACATCAACTACTACGGGCGCACCGTGGCCGTGCACGACCTGCTGAAGGGCAGAGAGTACAACCGCAACCAGGCCATGGAGGGTTTCGACGAAGTGAACGACCCGCGCATCGCCCGCGCGGTGCACCAGGGCGGCTACGCGGACGTGCTGCTGCGCCCCACCATGGTGGGCATCCTGCGCTGCGGGAAGATGCTGCCGCCGCGGCTGAACCTGGTGATAGAAATTGAGTTTGCGGACGCCACCACTGCGCTGTGGTCCGAGAACGCCGGGGCGCACCCGGCGGGGGCCACGCTGAGCACCGACTTCGAGATCCAGAACGTCCGAGTTCTGGCCTCCCAGGTCGTCCTGGACTCTGCGCTGGTGGAGTCCTTCAACCGCGTGCTCCTCTCAGGAAGGTCCCTGGTGTTCAGCTACCCCACGGTGCACACGCAGCAGTCCAGCGTCCCGAACGGCGTGGCGGAGCACAACGTCACCGTGGCGCGCGCCTTCACGAAACTCATGGGCGCGTTTGTGACCTTTTGGGACAACGACGCGGGCTCCAAGATCCACTTGCTGGCAAACCCGGGGCAGGACGTGGCCCCCATCGGCGCGGCCAGGCAGGAGGACAGCCTCCTGGAGTCTCAGATGCAGCTGGGCAGCCTGCAGTACCCTCACAACCCCATGAGGGGAGCCTCGGAGCACTTCCACTTCCTCTCCGTCCTCGCGGGCACCTACGACGACACGGTGCGCAACATCGACATCGGCCGCGTGGGCTACCTGCGCCACAGCTTCATTGCCGGCTTTCCCACCGAGCGCGTGCCCAAGATGCCGCTGAGTGGCGTCAGCACCCGCTCGGGCGACCTTGCCCGGTTCACCTTCAAGGGCCTGGACGGCACGATGACGGACCTGTTCATTCATTTGGTGGCCTACCAGCTGGTGACGCTCTCCGGCACGGGCGTCTCTGTGCTTGACTAAAAAAAGGCCCGGTGCCGCTCTGCTTCATTTTTGATGCAGCGTGGCACCGCTTTTGAAAGTTGAGGAAAAACGGCCAAAAAAAGTGCCCGGTGCGCCTCTGCACCAATTTGGTGCACGCGTGGACACCTTGACACCATTTTTGGTGTTTAGTGACACCGCTTTTGAGTGCGCCCAAAAAACGAGAAAAAAGGCGGGGGGTGCCCCTCTGCGCCATTTTTGGTGTTTAGTGGCACCGCCCAAAAAACATGCAAAAATATGGAAACTGGGCATTTTCCATTGGAGGAAGCCTAGTCCGGAATGCTCAACCGCTCCGCAAGCTCCTCCGTGGGCAATCTCCTCGCACAGCGCGGCAGGAACGCTGTAGAGCAGCTCGCGTGATTGGCTGACCCTCTCGTACTGCCCCTCCATCAGCCGCGGCCCCCGCTGCGCGGCCCGGAGGTGCCTGCCGTCCTGCCACGCCTCGCAGCGGCTGCCGGGCCAGGCTTCGCCTCGGCCTCCAGCGCATGTTGGTCCACAGCCGCGTCTGCTTCCTGTACGGAGTTCCGTACTTGCAGTAGGTCACGTCCACCCAGGGCAGGCGCTCCATGAACGGGCGGGTCTTCAGCAGCCCGGTGGCCGGGTTCTCTATGACCCACATCAAGGGGTCAAAGTGCGCAATGATCTCAAGGGCGCTGAGCACCAGCGCGTCGCCCTCCAGGAGCCGCCGCGGGCGCGTCGTCAGCGCGCGGCGCTCAAATTTCGACACGATGTCCAGGGAGACGACCTCCCAGCCCGCCGCCTCGAAGGCCCTGCCCACCGACTTGGTGCCGCAGAAAAGCTCCAGGAGTCTCGGCATTTTTGAAGAGCAAGATCACCGCCACTGCGACGACCAAGAAGACTCGCGCGTTCATCGGACCGGACTTTTTTCCTACGGATAAAAAAAGGAGCCGAACTTCGCAATGAAGCTTGCACTCGGGCTGGACGTTCAGACCAATGCCAAGGGGGGGAAGTTTCATGTCCATAGAGGACTCCCATCAGGGCGCGCTGGTGTGCAAGGTGGACGTGGAGGTGCTGTGGGAGCCCGGCAACTTCCAGGACGACGGGGCCAAGAGGGTGGGCGTGTGCTTTGCGAGCAACACCGACCTGGAGCTGTGGACGGAGGAGGTGGAGCAGGGCGTCATCGACAACATGATCGTCTTCCAGAAGCCCTTTCCGGGGGCCGCCCGCACGGAGCTTGAGAGCCAGCTGCAGCGCGCCGTCAAGGTGAGCGCCAAGGGCAAGCACGTGAAGTGCAAGATGGACCTGGAGCGCTGCCTCTTCTGGGACCCCGCCGGCAACCGCGTGCCGCGCCCCGCGGAGTTCGCGCGCCGCAGGGGCCGCGCGCTTGTGGAGGCCCGGCACGTGTGGCTGATGGGCAGGCAGTGGGGCGTGCTCTTCGAGGTGCGCCACCTCATGCTGGAGCCCCTGGAGGCGCCGTGCTGCCCGTTCTAGGCCTCCAGCAGCTCGGAGCTCGTGGCCCTTGACGCGCCCACGTACAGGTGGCGCAGCGCGAGGTGGCAGGACTCCAGGTCCAGGCGGACGCGGTTGTGGAGGGTGAGCCCCTGGCAGCTGGCGTAGGTAACTGCGTGGCTGGGCCGGGTGGCCCGCAGCAGCTCCTGGTTCTTCAGCGGCATGCCGTTGTCCAGCCTCACTCCGTCCGGCTCCACTTCCGCCACGGCCACAAAGACGCCCTTGGGAATTTTTCCGCCGGCCCCGATGAGGCGCAGCCCCGGCCACACCCTCATGCTCTGCGGGCTGTTTTGTGTTATAGGTTTATCACACCCATTTTGGGTCTCACCCAAATCTATGTGGATGACCTGGGTCTCCAACTCTAGTGAAGGCCTCCGGCGCCAGGGCCCGGTTCGCTGCTGCGTTGACGGCCATGCGCTTGCTGTGGCTGATGACCAGCGTGGTGTCCGGCCACCCGGGCTTGGAGGGGTAGAGCTCCTTCAGCCTCGCCTTGGCCTGCTCCAGCGTGGGGCACGCCTCCTCGCCGACCCGCAGCCACTTCACGAAGTCGAAGATGCCGGGGTCGGAGCGCATGTTCTCCGTGAGCTCGTGCCTGTGCCCGCCGGCCAGGTCGCGGATCAGCTGGCTGTGCTCCAACGGCGCGCTGATGGGCCGCCCGGCCCAGGAGTCCAGCACGGCCGGCAGCTGCCGGAAGTCTCCCAGCAGCAGGAACTTCACGTCGGCGTTCAGCCCCACGCAGGCCAGGTCCGCCCAGAGCGCCATGTCCAGCTGCGTGATCTCCTCCACCACCAGCCAGTCCAGCTTTTGCGCGCTGCCCCCGCGCACGTACCTGCGCACCCAGTGGTCGGCCGTCTGCGCCCCCAGGCCCAGGTTCTGCGCGGAGCAGTGCGTCTTGGACACCAGGTGCACCGCCTCGCCCTGCTCTCGCAGCCTCGCAACAAGGTCCGGGCCAGGTGCGTCTTTCCGGTGCCCGGCAGGCCCGTGAGCAGCAGGGAGTTGCCCGCCAGGCAGTGGCCCACGGGGTCGTCCACCCCGTTCCACCTCCGTTGTTTGGGGCGCTCCGCCTCCATGCGCGGCGCCCTGCTGCTGCCCAGCAACGGCTTCGTCTCTTCCACGCGGTAGACCGGCGTGCCGTCCGGGTGGCGCAGCGCCTCCAGCGCCCGCAGCCGCTCCGCGAAGCGCTTCGGCAGCCGCTGCGTCAGCAGGCAGTCCGTCTTCACCTGCGCGAGGTAGCGCGGCGGCGCGTCCAGGATGCGCCGGGCCTTGGCCACCATGCAGTGCTCGAAGCCCAGGACCGCGTCGTGGATGGGGCGGTAGGTGCCGTTGCTCAGCAGCCTCCTGGCGTAGACGAAGTTCCACACCATGCCCCCCCTCGTAGGCGAAGGCCTGAGAGAAGTCCGCGCCCGCGCCGTCCAGCTCGCTGCTGCTGCTGCGCACGCTGTAGACCACCTCCGTGCTGCGCGCCCACAGGCCTATCATCGCGTTCACGCCGCGTCCACGTGGCTCCGCGCGGAGATGCCCAACACGATCCCAGCGGCAGACGCCCAGGTCCAGCATCGCGGCCAGCGAAACCTTCGGGTACCAGCCGGGCCCCACGTACGGCAACAGGTTGAGGCAGGACTGCCTCGAGTAGTAAGGAAAGGCTGCCTATACTACCCTAATTCATTTGGATTTTTGGTCCCAAAACCCTGCAAAACAGCCAAATTCTTCAAGCCGCTGAACGTTTTTCCGATGTCACCGGTCTTTGTCACCACTCCGTTTTTGGTGCAAAAAGCGCTGAAAACGGCGAACTCTGAAAAGTGCGTTTTTCGTGTCCTGCGTCAAAAGTGCTGCCTGGGGTCTTTGTCACCACTCCGTTTTTGGTGCAAAAAGCGCTGAAAACGGCGAACTCTGAAAAGTGCGTTTTTCGTGTCCTGCGTCAAAAGTGCTGCCTGGGCCTCCAAATTCGCTCGTTTTCCTCCGAAAACCGGCTCCAGGTGTTCGCCATGCTCCGAAATCCGTATTCTGCCTCGAAAAACCTGCGAATTCCAGCCCGCTGAGCTTGTCACCGCCGAAGTCACCGGTCTCTAACACGTCAGCCTGCCGAGGCACGCCTCCGATTTCGCCGGGGTCTGACACGGCAGCCCGCCGAGGTGCTCCCGCGTAACACGTCAGCCTGCCGAGGTTCTCCCACGTAACGCGTCAGCCTGCTGAACTAGTCACCGCCGATGTCACCGGTCTCTAACACGTCAGCCCGCCGAGGTGCCGGGGAGGAATCGAACCTCCGAAACGTCGCTACGGAGAGCAACGCCTAAACCATCTCACCATGGGCTCTCGCTACCTGTCCAAAACGGCGCTTTTTGGCCCAAAAACAGTCTCACTGCGATGTCACCGCTTCGTCACCGCTCTCTTTGGGGCCGAAAAGTGCGCAAAAGGCTTGGAAAAGCGAGGCCGGCTCCGCGGCTTCGGTCTGAGCGAGGCCGGCTCCGCGGCTTCGGTCTAAGAGCCACTTTTCTCCACCGAAGTCGGAAATCCGATCTCGCTCCATACCGAAGTCGGATTGGGGCCTGGTGCGGGCCTGGTGCGGCCCTGGCAATCCTGTGTTGGGCGCAGGATTGGAGCTTCAATCCTGTCGTCAGCCCAGGATTGCTTTACTCAATCCTGTCGCCGCAGCAGGATTGCCCTGATGCAGCACCAGCAGCTCAGGCTTGGAGCTGTTCTTGCCCGAGCACAGCCTTGTGATGGAGCCGGCCCTGCTGTAGAGCTCCCAGGCTTCAGGCACGTCGTTTATGCTTACGCGGAAGGGCAGGCCGCTTGCGAAGAGCGCGTCTCGGAGCTCCGAGTGGAAGGCCAGGTCATGCCCCCGCCTCCTCGTGCCATAGTAGTTCATGCTGCGGCCTGGGAAGATGTAGGGAGGATCGGCGTATATGGCTTGTCGGGTCGCTTGGCGGGGCAGAGCGCGTAGATGGGCCAGCGCGTCCTGGTGCCGCACGGTCACGTTTGTGGGCGGCCGTTGCAGACGCCGCACGCTGCTCAGCGCCAGTGGCCGCTGCTGTGTGAAGGAGCCCCACTTTCCCGAGAAGCTGTTGCGCAGCAGGACGTATGAGCAGGCAGCCCGGCGCCCGGCGCGGCCTCTCTGAGTGCCCGGCAGGAGGTGACTGAAGTAGAAGCGCCTGTCTACTTTGCGCCCCGCCAGGCGCAGCAAGGAGCGCAGGATGACCGGGTCTTGCCTCAAGTAGCAGCGGTGCAGGTTTGCGACGGGCTCGAAGGCGTCGACGCCGCGCACCTTCAGGGCCGGACGCCGGGTTGCGAGGTAGTACTCCAGCTTTCCAGAGCCGAAGAAGGGAGAGTGAAGCACGGCGACGTCCCCCAGCAGCCGGTCCACGTGAGGAGCTAACCAGGATTTGCTTCCCATGTACTTCAGTTGCATGCCAGCCTTTTAGTCTCTGGGGGACCGCACGGGCTCGGACCAGTTCTCCGCCACGCAGGGCAGCGCGTTGTTCTCCGCGTCCCGGTCGTAGAAGAGAAAGAGGCGGGTGAACGGCGCCTCCGGCTCGCACGCCAGCAGCTCGCCCAGCAGGCGGATCAGCTGCGCGTGGCGCTCCTTCTTGGTGGTCCGCCGCGTCACGCCGGCGATCTTGAAGGCGTCAGGGTTGTAGCGCAGCACCAGCAGCTTGTGCCCGCTGCCAAGCGCCACGCTGGCGGCCATGTCGAAGTCCCTGCGCGCGTCGCAGCTGGGGTCGTAAGCCTTATGCTGCTCCTCGTCAACCTCCAGCAGGACGTAGCCCCACGGAGTCGGCAGGGCAAAGTCCGCGAAGGCGTGGGCCGTCTCCGACTCCAACCCGCAGCCACGGAAGGGCAGGTGGTGCTGGTGCTCGAAGGTGATCTGCGCGTCGCGGAGTGCTTGGTGCACCTCAAGCTCCTTACTCTTGGTCACCGAGCGCGGGTTGTCGCCGTGCATCGTTCGCATATGTCGCAGCAGGCCCCGCGCCGCGGAAAACGGGAGATCTTGCCGAGGACAGCCCTGGATTTGACACACAAAATTGCCGCAGTCGCGGCAGTGCGCCCGCTGTCGCCTGTGCTGACAGATTGCCGCGCCGCCGCAGTCGCTGCAGATCGCCCGCTGTCGCCCATGCGGGCAGAAGGACGCTCCGCAGCAGTCGCGGCACTGATACCGCCGCCGCCCGTGCTCGCAGACCGACACGCCACCGCACTCGCGGCACTCGTGCCGCCGCCGCCCATGCTCGCATAAGGACGAGCCGCCGCACTCGCGGCACCGGCGCCGCAGTCGCCCATGCTCGCAGACCGACGCGCCGCCGCAGTCGCGGCGCCGGTGCCGCAGTCGCCCATGCTCACAGAAGGACGACCCGCCGCACTCGCGGCACTGGGGCCGCCTCCGCCCGTGCGCGCACTTCTTCTCAGGCCGGCGCACAGGTGCCATCGCTGAACACTCTTGGTGTTTTCTTACACGTCCCGGCGAGCGGCGGCGCAAATGAACGCGCCAGAATAGAGGCTGCCGTGTAGGCGCAGAGTTGTTTAAAACCCACAGGCGCCAGCCCGCCCGCCGCGGCAGAGACCACCGGAGGCCAGCAGGATGAACGCACCGCACTGGGCTTCGAATTTGGCAAGTAAACAAAGGAAATGGGGAAGATCAAGCTGTTTCCTACGGCCGAGTATGGCAGCAAACAGCCCTCGGACCCCGTGGTGCCCCAGGTACCATGTACGGGTATCTTCCTCGGCCCCAGCAAGTCCGGCAAAACCGTGGCGCTGATCAGCATGATTCTGGAGCAATACCGCGGAGTCTTCGAGAAAAACTATATCTTCAGTCCTTCGATTGGGATCGACGATGGCTGGATCCCCGTCAAGAAGTACATAGAGGAGGACCTTGGGTGAACACGGAGAAAGAGCAAGCCTACTGGGACGAGTGGGACGAGGCTGCGCTGCGGGGCATCATCCAGAGGCAGCGCAAGATCACCGAGACATCCAAGAAGTTGGAGATGAAGAAGCTGTATCAGGTGCTAGTAGTCATCGACGATATGGCGGATATGCCGCAGCTCCACAAGGTCAACGGCGCCCTGGATACGCTGTTCATCAGGGGTCGGCATATGCAGATCAGCACCTGGGTGAGCTCCCAGAAGCTGAGGCTCATCAGCGCAGCCGTGCGGGTCAATCAGCAATTCCTCTGCTGCTGGAGGCTGCGCAACCAGCACGAGCTGGAGGCCGTCATCGAAGAGCTGAGCGCCCTGCTGCCAAAGGACAAGCTGCACAGGATCTACGAGCAGGCGACTCGGGACCCCTACAGCTTCCTCTTCGTGTACTACCTCAAGCCAAAGAATGAGATGTTCTACTTGCGCTTCGAAGAGCGTTTCGCATTGGAAAAAGAAGCCGATGGGAGCGGCGCTCAGCTTCCTGGGCCAGAAGCTGTTCGCTAGCTCCACACTGATCAGCGCACGGTTTGAGAACATCTCCTGCTGCACCTCCGTCGCAGCAGTCCAGCCACCCATCGTTCGCCGAACAGGTGGCTTCCTAAAGAAAAGAATGACAACGATCTACGTGGACAGCCGCAAGAGGGTAGCCGGCTCAGACAGCGACTTTGAGGTAGACCTGGGAGAGTCCCTGCACCTGCAGAGCGACGCCAGGCTGGCCGTCTACAAGATCCGCCTGGCCGACAGCTCGACTGATCGCGGCCGCTACTTGTACTGGGGGACGCCGCGCTCGGCACGCTGAACTGGGCTCTCCTTCCGGAGGGCGCCTACACGGGCTCCCGGCTGGCCGCCTGGATCAGCTCCAACTTCGCTACTGCCACGTACAGCGAGACCACGAACAGCCTCAGCGTAGCCTACGACGGCAACCGCCTCATTCTGAACGATCTGGAGCTGCAGCAGCAGTTCCCAGACGCTGTGGACTACCCCACCTCGCCGGGCGCCTCTCCGAGCAAGCCCTTCAGCATCGATCACACGCTAGGCCCCAGCTTCGTCTCCGGCGCCCAGCAGGTCTTCGAGTTCGTGCGCATGAATTGCTACAACGAGGTCTACCTGCGCTGCCCCCAGCTGACCAACGCCAGCCGCGTGCTGGGCAATCTGGGGGACGACATCTGAAGAGCGGCGTGGGCACCATTGTGGAGACCGGCTCCGATGTTAGGGGCCCCATCACCCTGAGACACCTGCGCTTCCGGCTGACAGACCTGGAAGGCCAAGTCGTTCGACTGCGGGGCTCGTCCTTGTCCTTCGTGCTGTTTTTGGATCACGTCTAATCCCCCGAAGGTCTTTAAAAAAATAATATTTTCTATTAAAAAACCGATGAAGCAAGCGCAACCGGCGCCAAGGCCTAGAGGCAGGCCCCCGGGCAGCAAAAACAAGCCCAAGCCGCCCGAGCTGCCCCTGCCAAAGAGCAAAAAAATGATCGACGACCTGGCGAAGAGAAAAAAAATGATCGACGACCTGCCCACGGAGCCGGCGTATGAAGCGGACTCCCCCTTCCGTCCCAAGAGGGTGAGATTTCCCACAAAGCCCAAGACGGCTCCCAAGGCTGCACCCAAGGCAGCACCCGTGTCCAAGGCAGCACCCAAGGCAGCGCCCAAGGCAGCACCCAAGGCTGCACCCAAGGCTGCGCCCAAGCAGCGCCCGTGCCCAAGGCAGCACCCAAGGCAGCGCCCAAGGCAGTTGCCGCGCCAGCTCCTAAGCCCAAGGCAGCGCCCAAGCCCAAGGCAGCGCCCAAGGCAGCGCCCAAGCCCGAGCCACAGCTAGAGCCACAGTTAGAGCCCGAGGTACAGCCCGAGCCCGAGGTACACAGCGAGGTACGGCCCGAGGAGGTACGGCCCGAGCCTGTAGAAGCGCCTCGTCCGAGCGAGCGCGCCATGCGCATGCTGGAGAGGCAGTCGGCCTACGACCGGCTGACGGCGGGAGCTAGCGTACTGGTGTAAAGAGCAAGATGATGTCCATCGAACCTCGCAACGAGCCGCAGATGCTCCGGTGGTTCCGAAAGACGTATCCGAGCTACGACCTGCAGCCGCTGCTGCTGAAGCGCCAGCGAGAGCTGGAGGAGGCGCGGGCCTTCAACGCCTGGCTTGGGGAGCGCCGGCTAGCCCAAGAGGGGCAGCGGCACCTGGACGACGTGAGCCGGCTGACGGAGGCCGTGCACCGCCAGGTACCTCAGCTGCGCTACGCGCGCGCCGAGCGCAGGGGCGTCGAACGCGCAGCGGGCGAAGTTGCGCAACAGTAAATGAAGACCCTTCGGGCCCACGGCTTCAGCCAGCGCCCGCGCTTCGAGCAGGTTGTGGGCTACCTGGAGCGGAACGAGCCGCTGCCCCTGGACCAGCCGGACCGCAAGGCCACCACGTTTGTCACGAGCCACTTCTACTTGGACGATTTCGTGCAGTCCAGCGAGGACCCCAACCCGCAGCCTCTGCAGCACACGCCCCTGAGGGCGATTCCAGAGGAAGGCTTCCGCACTCCCGCCGAGGCCACGGACGAGGACTTGGCCCGGATGCGCCAAGGCGGAGGAAACCGCTTCGGCGAGGACGACCTGGCAGGAGCCCCAGAGGCAGACGCGCTGACGAACAACGGCCAGGGCCCGCCCTCCATCACGGGCCGTCTGCGCAGCGCGGCCGACGGAGCGCAGGCAGCAGCGGACCTTGTGGGCGCAGGAGCAGCAGGGCTCGCGGCGGTGCAGGCCTTCCGCTCCCCGCAGCTGAGTACGTCCGCCTAAATGTATTGCCCCGCCCAGGGCCGCAGCCGCAGCCCCCGCCCGTAGAGCGCCTCCTGGGCGAGGCGGGGCAGCGCGCGCAGGAGGTGGAGCGTGGCGCAGCACAGGCCATAGAGGAGACGGCAGCTGTGGCCGCAGAGGAGGGAGAGGTTGCCGTTGCCGCCGAGGGCGTGGGCGGGGCCTTCGGGTACTTGGGGGGCCTGGCAGAAGGGGCCGCTGCTTTGGCGCCCACGGCGGGAGAGGTTGCTGGATGCCACGGCGGGAGTTGGCGCAGCGGCGACGGCAGGGTTGGCTGTGGGACTCGCAGGCGGCGCAGCCTACGGCCTGGCCCGCGGCACGGGCTGGGTGCTGGAGAACACACTCTTCCGGCCTCAGCAGGGCAGTGAGGACGCAGCCGTGCAGGACGTCCGGTCCGCCAACAACATGAATGACGCCACTCAGCCCCAGCACTTCACGCTGTGCTCCGGCAGCAGCACTTCAGGCAGCCCCGCAAGCAGCCGGGCCTCCTCACAGTCTGGCTTCAGAGTCCAGGCGCAGACCAATCACACGCCGCGCCCCTTCTCCTGGGGCCTGAACCCTGTGACTCCCCCAGTCCCAGCCGAACTCCCGGGCAAGCTCCCGCAGCTCGGGGCAGTCGCGCCAGAGCCGCCTGCCTCCACCGAGCTACGACCAGCTGGCCCGAGACATCGAGGCGGCCTAGACTCTCCTTCGCCGTACGAACAAAAATGAGTGTTGCGCTACATGTAAAGAAGCATGGAGGTAGTCACAGCCGGAGCACAGGATGAGTTGATGCAGAGCTTGGACTACAAGCTGAAAACCAGCAACACCAACTACGAGACCGCACGCCACGACGTGCAGTATTTCCCCAGCTCGCTGAGCTCCTTCTCCCCCGCCACCTCGAGGGTCTGCCGCATTCCGCTGACAAGCGGCACCTCGTTCATCGACCCCGAGTCGATCAAGATCGCCTTCAGAGTCAGAAACACGGAAGCCACCAACCCGCTGGCGCCTGCCACTCCGAACCCCGCCTGTTTCATCCAGAGGATCCAGGTCTTCGCCAACGGCCAGCGGCGATGACATTAACTACTACGGCCGCACCGTGGCCGTGCATGACCTGCTGAAGGGCCGCGAGTACAACCAGAACAAGGCCGTGGAGGGCTTCGACGAGGTGAACAACTCTCGGACGCCCCGAGCGGTGCACCAAAGCGGCTACGCGGACGTGCTGCTGCGCCCCACCATGGTGGGCATCCTGCGCTGCGGGAAGATGCTGCCGCCGCAGCTGAACCTGGTGATAGAGATCGAGTTCGCGGACGCCACGACTGCGCTGTGGTCTGAGAACGCCGGGGCGCACCCGGCGGGAGCCACGCTGAGCACCGACTTCGAGATGTTCTGGCCTCACAGGTCGTCCTGGACTCAGCGCTGGTAGAGTCCTTCAACCGCGTGCTCCTCTCAGGAAGGTCGCTCGTGTTCAGCTACCCCACGGTGCACACGCAGCAGTCCACGGTGCCTCCGGGCGTGGCGGAGCACAACGTCACCGTGGCGCGCGCCTTCACGAAACTCATGGGATCGTTCGTGACTTTTTGGGACAACGACGCGGGCTCCAAGATCCACCTGCTGGCCAACCCGGGGCAGGACGTGGCCCCCATCGGTGCGGCCAGGCAGGAAGACAGTCTCCTGGAGTCGCAGATGCAGCTGGGCAGCCTGCAGTACCCGCACAACCCTATGAAGGGAGCCTTGGAGCACTTCCACTTCCTCTCGGTCCTTGCGGGGACCTACGACGACACGGTGCGCAACATCGACATCGACCGCGCTGGCTACCTGCGCCACAGCTTCATCGCGGGCTTCCCGACGGAGCGAGTGCCCAAGATGCCGCTGAGTGGTGTCAGCACCCGCTCGGGCGACCTGGCTCGGTTCACCTTCAAGGCGCTCGACGGCACGATGACGGATGTGTTCATCCACCTGATAGCCTATCAGCTGGTGACGCTCTCTCGCACAGGTGTCTCCGTGCTTGACTAGTAAGGATCCATAGCTCAATTGGAAGAGGCTCTGCAGCTCTGAAGCTTACAGACCGCGGGCTCGATTCCTCCCGGGCGCGGATCATTTTCGCAGGCGAGTGCCCTTGGGAATTCCTTTTTTCTTCCTTGAGCCGAGGATCCCCGAGACGGATCTCCAACCAGGTGAGCGCCTCTCCTGGGAGCGAGAAATCCCCGAGACGGATCTTCCAGCCTCCAGCCGGTGAGTGCCTCTCCTTAAAAGACTTATATTCACAGGTCCGAGACGGATCTTCCAGCCTCCAACCCGGTGAGCGCCTCTCCTGAGAGCAAGAAATCCCCGAGACGGATCTTCCAGCCTCCAGCCCGGTGAGCGCCACTCCTTAAAAGACTTATATTCACAGGTCCGAGACGGATCTTCCAGCCTCCAGCCCGAGACGGATCTTCCAGCCTCCAACCCGGTGAGCGCCTCTCCTGGGAGCAAGAAATCACCGAGACGGATCTTTCCGCCTCCAACCCGGTGAGCGCCACTACCTAGGAGACTTATATTCCCAGGTCCGAGACGGATCTTCCAGCCTCCAGCCCGGTGAGCGCCCTCCTCCTGAGAGCAAGAAAAATCCCCAAATCCCGAGACGGATCCTTCCAGCTCCAGCCCGGTGAGCGCCACTCCTTAAAAGACCCCCACCCCTCCCTAATATCACCAGGACCGAAGGAAACGGAATCTTCCAGCCTCCAGCCCGGTGAGCGCCACTCCTGCGAGCAAGAAATCCCCGAGACGGATCATTGTGGAGAGACGGATCATCGAGACGGAAGCCGCCAGCCCGGTGAGCGCCGCTCCTTAAAAGACTTATATTCCCAGGTCCGAGACGGATCATTGTGGAGAGACGGATCATCGGCGAGACGGACCTTTCCGCCTCCAGCCCGGTGAGCGCCACTCCTTAAAAGACTTATATTCCCAGGTCCGAGACGGATCTTTCCGCCTCCAGCCCGGTGAGCGCCACTACCTAGGAGACTTATATTCCGAGGTCCGAGACGGATCTTTCCGCCTCCAGCTCGGTGAGCGCCACTACCTAGGAGACTTATATTCCCAGGTCCGAGACGGATCTTTCCGCCTCCAACCCGGTGAGCGCCTCTCCTGGGAGCAAGAAATCACCGAGACGGATCTTTCCGCCTCCGGCCCGGTGAGCGCCACTACCTCGGAGACTTATATTCCCAGGTCCGAGACGGATCTTTCCACCTCCAGCCCGGTGAGCGCCTCTCCTTAGAGTAGGAAATTACCCAGGCCCGAGACGGATCATAGCGGAGAGACGGATCTGTCCACCGCCAGCCCGGTGAGCGCCTCTCCTTAGAGTAGGAAATTACCCAGGCCCGAGACGGATCATAGCGGAGAGACGGATCTTTCCACCGCCAGCCCGGTGAGCGCCTCTCCTTAGAGTAGGAAATTACCCAGGCCCGAGACGGATCATAGCGGAGAGACGGATCTTTCCACCGCCAGCCCGGTGAGCGCCTCTCCTTAAGAAGGTCCGAGACGGATGCCCAGAGACGTGAATCATACACACAGCGGAGAGAACGGATCTTCCCGAAAACAACAACCCCCAGCCAGGTGAGCGCCACTACCTAGGAGACCTATATCCCCAGGTCCGAGACGGATCATTGTGGAGAGACGGATCATTGTGGAGAGACGGATCAAAAAAAATATCCTGGTCCGAGACGGATCATTGTGGAGAGACGGATCACTGTGGAGGGACGGATCATTGTGGAGAGACGGATCATTGTGGAGAGACGGATCATTGTGGAGAGACGGATCAAAAAAAAAATATCCTGGTCCGAGACGGATCATTGTGGAGAGACGGATCATTGTGGAGAGACGGATCATTGTGGAGAGACGGATCTTCCTGCTTTTTTTTTGCCTTGGAACGTCCATATTTCTCTACCAAGCCACCAGCCTCCCTAAAAAAATCTTATAAGAAATGCCCCTCGCTTCAGTCCGGGAGCCGATCCGCAAGCTCTGCCGTGGCCGCGCTCGCAATCTCCTCGCACAGCGCCGTAGGAATGCTATAAAGCAGCTCGCGCGACTGCCCCCTGACCCTCTCACGCTGACCCCCCATGAGTCGAGGCCCCCCTTGAGCGCCCCTCAGATGCCTCCCGTCCTCCCACGCGTCGCACTGACTGCCGCTCCTGCACAGCCCTCGACTCGGTCTCCAGCGCATGTTGGTCCACAGTCGGGTCTGCTTCCTGTACGGAGTCCCGTACTTGCAGTAGGTAACGTCCGCCCAGGGTAGGCGCTCCATAAACGGGCGGGTCCCCGGTGGCCGGATTCTCTATGACCCACATGAGCGGGTCGAAATGCTCCATGATCTCGAGGGCTCTGAGCACCAGCGCGTCGCCCTCCTCGAGTCGTCGAGGGCGCATCGTCAGAGCTCGGCTGTACTCCGTGCAGACCGGGCTGCAGTGGATCGAGCATCGGCCTTGGGTTCAGCTGGTGCCAGGGCCCACGAAGAACCTGATATATGCCATCAACGAGTACAAGAGGAAGCATTATCAGTTGCGGTGTGTGGTGTATGACATTCAACGTGCCCCTTAGGTGGAGATCATGGGCCGATTGGCCATGCTTCCTGGGAGAAGCGCTTCATGATTTGGGGCTGGCAGGACGAGTTCGATCGCGTGCCTGACCTGGTTCAGTGGTCCCAGGACTATTCCTCGATACTTTGCCTGCCAATCAGTGACCCCGTGCCAAAACCACGGGTGATGCTGAAGGCCCTTCACAGACGAGACGTTGACATCATTCGCAGGTTCATGCCACTTTCTCTCTTTCCTGGCAACGCCATCTGGCATCCTGATGACATCGAGCAGATGACTGCAGTAAAGCATGAATCTGATGCAGAAGGAGAGGACGCTGACATGCAGGTTCAGGATTCGGAGTTTGTATTGGTCGACACCGCCGACCAGGTCCCTGGCACCAAGCGAAAAGATGGCTGGTGGACACAAATGTGCAGATTGAAACGGTGGCCTCAAAGAGCCCCTGGAGAAACATCCACAGCCAAGAGCCCCGGGCCCTGAAAAGTTGTTCGATTTGGGCCCCGATTCGGGCCCCGAAAAGCTGTTCCATTCGGGTCCCGGATTCGGCCCCCGAAAAGTCGTATACCATTCGGGCCTCGAAAAGATGGCTGGCGGACACAAATGTGCAGATTGAAACGGTGGCCTCCAAAGAGCCCCCAGAGAAACATGCGCAGCCAAGAGCCCCGGGCCTCGAAAAGTTGTTCGATTCGGGCCCTGATTCGGGCCCCGAAACGCTGTTCCATTCGGGTCCCGGATTCGGGCCCCGAAAAGTCGTATACCATTCGGGCCCCGAAAGAATGGCTGGTGGACACAAATGTGCAGATTGAAACGGTGGCCTCCAAAGAACCCCTAGAGAAACATGCACACGGGCCTCGAAAAGTTCGGGCCCCGAAACGCTGTTCCATTCGGGTCCCGGATTCGGGCCCCGAACAGTCGTATACCATTCGGGCCCCGAAAGAATGGCTGGTGGACACAAATGTGCAGATTGAAACGGTGGCCTCCAAAGAGCCCCTGGAGAAACATCCACAGCCAAGAGCCCCGGGCCCCAAAAAGTTGTTCGATTCGGGCCCCGATTCGGGCCCCGAAAAGCTGTTCCATTCGGGATTCGGGCTCCGAAAAGTCGTATACCATTCGGGTCCCGGATTCGGGCCCCGAAAAGATGTTCCATTTGGGCCCCGGGTTCAGGCTCTAAATTGTTTTCAAGCTGGAAAAACTCTCCGTGTTGGCTCCGAAGACTTGTTCAAAGTTTGGGCCGGGTTCAAGGCCCGAAGTTGCCACAGAGGGAGCAAGGGACAGTGGCGCAATGGCAGCGTGCCCGGACTAACCTGTGGATGCCACAGGTTAGGTAGGGAGGTCGCGGGTTCAAATCCCGCCTGCCCCCATCTTTTGCGCAGAGTGACCCTCAAAGGCTTCAACAATTCAATTGCCGAAAGGAGCTCTGGCGCCTCTGGCAGGCATGGCTGGCCTTGTGATGTGGAAGGTCTGAGAAACACATGAACACGCAGTGGCTGTTGAAACTCACGCGGGATCCTTTTTCACACTCTCAGCTTTCCCCGCGACATGTCAATTGCATGTCTCCCCGACCATGTTGCTACTAAGAAGCAAGCAGCAATTGCAGCTTGCAAACACCGCCGTTTGGGAAAACAGCAAGGCATCCAACTGCGGGGGCGCAGTTGTTTGAACACCTGATCCAATCTGTACTGGAGTCAAAGTCGATCAGGGCTGAACTGCTCCCAAGCCAGTGTTGTTTGGCTTCCGGAAGAGGCATCCTCGGGGGATGGCTCAGTTGTTGCATCGCAGCTGGGCGAGACATCAGGTTGCTCGGTGTTAAAACCCTCTAGGCCCCGTGCCGAAATTGGGTAGCTGTTCTGAGGTCCTTGTTGGTGTTGCTTCCCAAGTTCCATTGATCGCCATTTGGCTCAAGACACAATTGAGGTACAAGATCTGATGTGTGACTGCATACATACGTGATCGGCATTGAGAGCGAAAACACTTCGCTTGCGCTGCATTTGTCAGGACCACTGTTGTAACTATCATTCCTTCTCCCTACAACGTTTACACGGGTTCGGCTATAACGGCATCGTCCGTATACACCTTTCTACGTGGTTGGTATTACAGCTTGAGGGTTCGGTGCATAGCGTCCCACGGGACGTCACCTTGCCGTCTCTTGACAGGTTATCAGCCGTAACTACAAGCTCTACACTGGACTGGGAGACAGCAGGTTTATTGCGGGTACAGGGACAATAAAGGAACGATAACCTACACAGTACAATGGCGTCTTCGGCGAGCCCAAGTACTGCAACTTTTGGGAACAGCAGCTCAGAGGGATCCAATGGATTGATGGCTCTTCCTGCGGTGATGGATATGGTTGCAGATTCACAGGATGAACCTGGGAGCGGAGGTTCCGCGCTATTCAGCGACATATCTACTCCCACAAGATCATGGTAGCAGATCGATGTTCATCAGGAGTCGAAGAAAAGAGAATCCCCACCGAGAAGATCATCATCTTCGCCTGCGACACCACGGACGTCGCAGAAGGGCGTGAGATCGACATCGAAGGGTGGGAGGTCAAAATCACCCACCAGTGCAGATTTTCGCGCCGTGATCAAAGAGAAGATTAAGATGGAGGTGGAGATCGGGGAATATCAGAAGACACTTGATGAAATGTCGGCAGCAATGGCGAATCTTAACCAAGAAGACTATGGAAGCACCATCCGGATCCAGGATCTGGAAAGACGATGCGAGATTGCCAGCAAGCAGTCGGGACATCTAGTGAGTCACCACCAACACCACATGGCTGAGGCATGGCGCAAGTTTGAGGAAGAAACCCAACAGATGCGCAAGGTGGAAATGAACGCATTTCAGTACGGGGAGAAGAAAGACATGGAGTCGAATATTATAATGCAACAGATGAGGCAAGCTGAAGGAACTTTCATGGAGCAGAAGCGGGAGATTGCATTGATGAAATCCTACATGGCAAGCGAGAAGTCGGCCGCGCAGGAATCAGCTATACGTGCAAATCAGATACACCGTGAGGCTTCGCAACAGATATCAGTTTATCAGCAACAGATCAGAGGCATAGAATCTTCTACATCTATCGAGAAGTTCACGAGGAGGAGATGGTCCAAAGTCTGAAATCACAGTTGGAGCATGCACTCGTCAAGCGCCCCGAGACGTACTCTTTGGAGGACTCCAGGGAACAGCTGATGGCGAGGCTGAATGACGTTACAGTATTTGCGGAACAGGAATCGAAGAGAGCAGATTGCTTGCTTCGCGAAAAAGAAGAGATCGTCAGACAGTATGAGTCCGACGTGTCGATGAAGGACCAGATGATTGCTGTCGAAGGTGGTCATCGTCCGGATGCGATCTTGGAGTTAGCCCAGGTCAAAGAAGAGAAACAAGAGGAACGGTGCACGATGGACGAGAAGTCGAAGGAGGCTGAGTACTGGAGATTGACAGCTAAGGGAATGTACGATGAGTACCTCGAGGAGATGCAAGAGCTTCAGAGACAACTGAAGGAAAGAGAGGCGACGCTCAAGCAAGAAGAGAGTTTTGTACGCCAACTCGATGCTGACAACGAGGAACTACGTGCACACAAGAAGCTGGAGACACAGGAAGCCTCCAGCAGCAATGATGGACATCGTGAACGAGCAGTAGTGAAACGCGCTGAGGGAGGAACCCAGGCTAATTCAAATAGGATAGACAAGAAGGTGGCTGGGTCAGTCCCGTCATCGTCTTTAAATCAAATCCCTAATTCGTCGCTGATGCCAGGTTCGATCCTCTTTCCGTCTTTCGGTGATCCAATGATCGATGTACACCTATACCAGATGCAAGGGGTTGTTGGGCATGTCCCACAATCCACTACTACGACTGGTGGTGGTGATGGGGGGGGAAACAACGGTACTACGCCCCCATTGGATTACGGTGGATTCCAGCCCAATGGGAATGGGCAGGGAGCGGGTCGACGTCAGTTGAGCCTCGCTGGTGGCGGAGGAGGACCTCCGGATGATCCACCCGATGATGAGGATGAGGCTGACGACGACGAAGGAGATGAGGAAGACGAGGAAGAAGAAGAGGAAGAAGACGATCGGACACGGAGGAGACGAAGGAGATCGAGAGATAACCGAGAGATCAAGAATGATCGACCGAGAATCTCGAGGAAAGAGGCCGAGAGAGTATCTATTCCGGCCTGGCCAAAGATCCATCAACTTTACACCTGGAAGATGCAACTGCTGATGAATGTTCTGAGCGCATGTGCAGATCCAGATACCGACGCATGGACGAAATGGCTGGAGCAGGCTCTTGGGTTGAACCAAGACCTGGATTTGCTTAGCGATTCAGGTGGCGACAGATTTGCTACGATAGATATTAAGATGGCCATGGGCATGCAGAACATGCTGAAACAAGCACCTGACGAAGCCAAGGACGTATACCTCGATGCTACACGACACTCTGAACTACGACATCAACCAGGGGTGATCGTGAAGGGACGAGAGTTGGTGGCATTAGTTATGCAATCATTCAGAACTTCCGATAGAACGGATCTTGTCTACCACATCGAGCATTTATTCAACCTTGACTTTCCTGGCGACAAGAACTTGGTCATGTTCAGGAACAAATGGTATGATTTGCTGCTGAAGATGAGGAGCGAGGACAGACCCAGTAAGCTGGCTCTCAGGGACATCCTTTACAGGAAGATCAAAGGGAGCAAGAAGATGGAGTTCGGCCTCAATGCCTACCATAGACTACCGGACAAGCATCCTCAGAAGACGTATGAATTTTTATTGGCGTTGATCGACTATCAGATCAAGGCAGATCGGGAAGACCTGATGCTCGACATGAAGGAGAAATCGGTCAAGTCGATGATGAAATCAGGCGGGAAGGATGCGGCTCCAGCAACTGGCAAACAGGAGAACCAGGGTGGCAAGGGCAGAAAGGGGAAACCCGGTGGACCTGATGCCGCTCCTGTGCTCCCAAAAGCCAAGGCAAAGGGCCACGCTGGCAAGAACGGCAAGTCCGACGGTGCCAGCGACAGAGGCAAGAGTCCGGGCGGAAGCAAGGATAACCCCTGCTGGTACCACTTCAAATCGGCGAAGGGGTGCGTGAAAGGGAATGAATGCACTTTTTCCCACAGCAAGAAGACGGAGCATAAGTTGGAGAGCATGTCCAAGGGGAAAGGAAAAGGCAAATCCAAGTCCAGATCATCGTCACCAAAGAGGGATGATGGAGCATGCTTCGCGTTTCAGAAGGGGAAGTGCGATAGGGGGAGCGCTTGCAAGTACAGGCATGAGCTCATCAAGAACAATTCAGCTCCAGCAACGTCAAATGACAAGGCGCAAGCCAAGTCGAAGGCTGCCGCCAAAGCCTCAGCGCCTGCCATTGCGAGGAGGGCCATCGCAATGCCCGCGATAGTCCTGAAGCAATCGGCTCCTGCAGGGAAGGTAAGCTTCAAGAAGGACGTTGATCAGGTCGAACCGGACGAAGCCGAGACTGTCTACCACGAGCACGATGACGACGCGATGAGCGAATCATCGAGATGGTATGGCGAGTCCGAGATCCCCGAGAAAATGGTGTGGTTCAAGGAAGTGCTCGACGTCGACGAGAATGGGGAGATCACCTACCTCGAAGACGAGAGAAGGCAATGGGAACGAAAAGGGGAATGGTACGGTTATGAGGACAATGAGAATGAACCTTATCAGTACGTGTACGTCGACGAGAAGAAGTTCAAAAGCAGTGATCATCGTGAATTATCAGCCTATCAAGTCCAACGATCATTGATACGTGCGAAGATACTGAGAGAAGTGGTGGATGATATATAAAAGAAGCACTACTTCCCGGTGACCAAGGAGAGCAGCATAATGTTCGAGTATGATCGGAACAAGGACGAGATCAAGGAATCGGCTGTCGACTGGAAGCAGCAGCATGGTATGCCGAAGAACGTTTTCGCCATGTCAACGTGCATCAGCAAACGGGTGAAATGGTTGATGGACACCGGATGTGGTCATGATCTCATTGGAAGAGCCAAGGCGAAGAGCCTGGGTGTCGACATCGTGAAAGATGACGACGAGATCGTGTTCCAGACCGCGAATGGTTCCACTACCACATCTGATGTGGCCAAGATAGTCGTGGACGAGTTGGACGAGACTGTCGAGCCGCATGTATTGGATGAGACACCCACGGTATTGTCAGTGGGGAGGAGATGCATGAAGATGGGTTATGCATTTCACTGGAAGCCTGGTAAACTACCTTTCATGGTTACGCCAAAGCAGGGATTCGTGCACTTGCAGGTCAAGGACGACATCCCGTACCTAGTGAGTGATGGTAAACTTCGGAGTAACAGGCATCGCCCTACGATAGACGACCTCAAGGAGCACTTTTCGGAAGTATTGGCGATGGTAACGAACGACGCGGCAGATCAGGGAGGTGACGATGAGAACGACGTCACACCCGCCGCTGTCGGTG
This sequence comes from Effrenium voratum, assembly GCA_963377175.1. Taxonomy (NCBI): domain Eukaryota; class Dinophyceae; order Suessiales; family Symbiodiniaceae; genus Effrenium; species Effrenium voratum. Next base: position 309,063 of record CAUJNA010003501.1, on the reverse strand, counting down.
AGTCCGCAGAGGCCGAGGGCGAACACCACGACGGGGCATTCGACTTCGGGCCACCCGGAGGAGCCGGTCCGGTACGTCCGCCTCCCGTGGCTGAGGAAACGCCTGTAGATGTTGGGTCAGTCCCGCATCGACATGGTGATGCCGAAGCTCACGAGGAAGAGGTTGATGAAGATGATCCAGATGCCGGAATCGAAGTAGACGTGTACGAAGGATCATCAATAAAGAGGAAAGTGGGAGTCCACAAGAAGGACGCCAATTCCATAGCTCATTTGCTTACACACAGGTACCGAAATCCCTTCTGCGAATCATGCGTCAAGGCAAAGATGAGACACTTCAGATCACGAACGGGAGCATTCAAAAGAGAAGTGAAGACGTTCGGCGACCTGGTGACGTTCGACTTCGTGACGGCATCAGGAGACCATGAAGTGGAAGGTAGGTATGCGCTCATCATCCGGGACATATATACCGGAATTATCATGGCTTATCCCACCGCGAGAAGAGACACTGACTCAGTCGTCAGGGCTATCAAGCACTTCTGCGGGAGGAGGAAAATCAAGCATGTATATTCAGATGACGGCCCGGAACTGATCAATGCGTGCGTGGAGCTGAAGCTGAACCACGACCTATCGCTGCCTGGACGGCCGCAGAACAATTCCCTTGCTGAAAGAACAAACCAATTCATCATTGACCAGACTTCGGCTTGTCTAGTACATGCCGGTCTACCCACGTGTTATTGGGTGCAAGCCATCACCACTCTGTGCCATCTCATGAACATCGAAGAGGTGAACGGATCGAGTGCATGGATGAGGCTGCATGGCGAGGAGTTCAAGGGCGAGAAGATACCTTTTGGTGCGCTAGTGGACTTCAAGCCGAGCGAAGCACTAGGGGGAAAGAGGGAGAAGTTCGAGCCGAGAGGGGAAACTGGTATATTTGCTGGATATGTGTTGAGCACCGGTATGCATTGGGCAAACAAGTATCGTGCTTGGGCACTTACTGCATTTGCGGGTGCAGAGCTGAACATCAAGAAGGCAAAGGTTCCGCCTCGGTTGAGAATGCCACATCAGACGGAGAGGATGATCCTGAAATCTCCCCTGACATTCCCAATACAACAGAAGTACAAGGTTGCCAACGAGACTTTGGAAGGAATAGAGATGTCTATCGATGCAATCGGTCTGGATGCACGTGACCGCCTGATCGAGGATGAGGACTACGAGCCTGAATTGTTGCAGAGTGACGAGAAGCGACTGCTTGATGATGAAGTCGATCAGATCGCTGGTCTACTGCTCGACGATGGCCCGGAAGTAATCGCCGGAGATCGGGGGGATCATGCAGGAGAAGAAGATGCTAGACCGAGCTCCTCAAAAGGGAAAGGAGATGGACACCCTAAGGGCGATGAGAAAGTTGCGAAATCCGACCTTCCACACGTGTCAGTTGGACTACCTGGGGATGGCATCACGTACGTCAACGACGATGGCAAGGAGGTTAAAATCGACAAGGCCGGAAGACCGTATCCTGTCGGGAAGGATGGATTCAGGCTAATGAAGACATCGAGACCTCCGGAGTTCACTCCTGAAGAATGGCAGATGATGAGTAAATATTACACCAAGGAAGAGAAGGCCGAGGTGAAGGGCGGTGGCAAAAGGAAAGAGGAAGATCCCAAGAGTAAAGAGTCTGATATTTCCGCGCCGGCAGAGGCACGGACATTACAGATGCCCGGTGGTAAGAGAATTCGAGCGATGCTTCGGAACCGCTGGGGTGGAGTAGAATGGCAATACAATTGGGGATTGCGGAAGAACATATCAAAGATCAAGAACCCAATGGATGGGAAGCACTTGGCGGAGCTTGAATGGGTCAGGATTGTTGTTAATCCTGTCGACGGGGTGGTTGTTCTCATGGATTCCAAACAGTCCCAAGACGTCATGAGACGAAACGTTCAGCTTGAGAAAGAATTTGAGTGTCTGGTGGTAATTTATGCCTGGAATTTCAAGTCTGAGGAGCGATCAAAGTCGACTCCAAACTGGACGAAGGCGGTTGCATCAGTCATTGAGAGTCATAAAGACGAAGCTGAAACGGAATCGGGGACGGATCCATCGGTCGACGAATCGACGGATCTTACCTGGTATGAATGGGAGGAGTCTGCTGAGATAGTTTCTGGAAAAGTGCCACTCGCAATGCCTGCGATAGGCGAAGACGGTGAAGCCAAGAAGTACCCATCGATGCCGTGCGTGACTTCTGAGCGAATACAGCACAGAGAGAAAGCTGTGAAGGTTGTACGATTCTTCGACGCTTTAGTATCCAGGCCGGTAGGCCGGAAAGAGATGTTGACCAACCCTGATGCATTGGCATCAATGAAGAAAGAGTGGTCGGGATTAATCGACCCGGGGGTCTTCGATCTTGGCGCGGTGCGTGAATATGACGCTGTAGCCAGAGAAGCAAAAGCGAAGGGGGAGGAAATACACATGGCTCGCGCACATGGCATTTGCGTTGAAAAGCACTCACGGTTGCCTGTTGGTGATCCTAAGAGGAAGTTCAAGGGTAGAGGCGTGTTGCTGGGGAACCAAGTGAAGAACCAAAGCTTTGAGGCTGCGATGTTTCAAGATGTGGGGAACTCTCCTGCTTCATTTGAAGCCTCGCGTTGGGCGGATTTTCTGGGTTGTCATGATGGCTGGGATGTGCAGATGGCCGACGCTGTTCAGGCGTATATACAGGCCACATTGAGGGGCACGCCGTGTTGGATTGAATTGCCACCGGAGGCCGTGCCAAGTGAATGCACATGGGATAAGTACAGAAGACCAGTCGTCCCGTTGAGGAAGGCGCTGTACGGACACCCAGATGCGGGAACATTTTGGGAGCAGCACTGCGATGAGTCGGTGCGTGCCGTTGGTTTTGAGCCCATCGGCGAAGAAGGGCCTTCAGTGTACATTCATGAAAAGCTCCAGCTTGTTCTGGTTGTGTATGTCGACGACTTCAAAATGGCAGGGCCGCAGAAGAACCTTGCCTAAGGGTGGAGCATGTTGCGTACACGTTTGAAGATTGAGCCCGAGACTGGACTTGACATGTACCTTGGTTGCAATCAAAGCAAGGGAAACGTCACTCTCGGGAACGGACACCGAGTAACAACGGAGACCTATGACATGGAACAGTTCCTACGTTCCTGTGTCGACCGCTATCTTGAAGTGGCGGGCGACGTGAAGTTGAATAAGGTTGTCACCCCTGAGTTGCATGAAGAAACAAAGAATCACGTCTCACGGAAGCCTGCCAGAGAGGGTCCGTCAGTCGTGTGCAATTGGTGTAACAATCTTGTGCCCACCGACGGTTCTGCCACAGTGCCGGACCAACGGGGAGGGACTCCTGAGTTGGCCATGTAGGAGCCCGTGCGTGGACACCTTGCTCCGCATGCCGCTAGCGTACTGATGAAGTTGCTGTACGGTGCGCGGATTGCTCGCTTCGATTTGTTGCGGCAAGTGAATCGCCTAGCACGGAACGTGCATAGGTGGACTGACTCCGATGATCGGGGTTTGCATCACTTGATGTGATATGTGCATCATACCAAACATTGGCGCATGGTCGGTTGGGTTGGAGACCCTATGGACGATGTGCACTTGGCCTTGTATGCGGACGCTGACTTTGCAGGATGCATTGACTCGCTGCGTTCCACCTCTGGTGGACACTTGAATATACAAGGGCCTAATACCCGGTTTCCGTTGTCTGGCAGCTCTAAATGACAGGGTTGTGTGAGTCACTCCACTCCCGAGGCCGAGATTGTTGCGGCCGATGTTGCCATGAGATCGATGGGTATGCCCGCTCTCAAGCTGGTAGAGCGGATTCTTAAGAAGTCACCGAACTTTGTGTTCTATGACGATAACAAGGCTATGATCGGTGTCGTGCGATCGGGGAGAAACCCCACGATGCGCCACCTTGAGAGAAGCCATGGTGTTAGCATTTCGTGGATGCATGAGATGTTCACACGGGATTACATGTACTTGGCGTATGAGGTCACCGACAGGATGGCGGCCGACATCTACACCAAGGCGTTCAATGATGGGCGCAAATGGAAACATGCATGTTTGCAGATTGGTCTACTTGACCCGAGCTTGCTGTCTGACCCGGATACTCTCAAGGCGCTCACACCTACGTGTGATCCCATCAAGGGGACCATGCAGACCGCTTCGGGGACAGTTGACGGAGTTCCAACATTTCCGTACACACACATACCGATCATGCCCCCGGACCTGTGGTGGTCTGGATTAACATCCAAAGAGGGATTGCATGAGCATGAAGGACATGATCCGGTTGTTGTTGCCAAGGGACCCAGATTGATGCGGGTAAAACCTCCACTCGCGGTTATGACACCGTTTGGGAGCAAGTGGCTTCGTTCCACTTGGTTTCTGAAGAATGGGTCATGGCTCAAAGTTGAGGATAGAGTTGACCCGGGGCTTCAATGTGTGCGAATTGATGGTTGGGTTGAACGCGCAGTTTGGCAGTTTCATCCCGTACCGGTCGCTGCACCGGCGCGGGAACGGTCTCCACGACCACGACCAATTCACGTCGGGTCCGGGGATGTTGACATGCAGTCCGTGCTGGCCGCGTTTGTTGAAGAACTGTCGAACGAGCGCATAGAGTTGAAGTGTGTTAACGACCTTGCTTTGGAAACGTTGCTCCGATTGAAATTGCTCATGCGTTGTCTGCATATCAATCACGAGCAGCTTGTCCCTGGTCGTTGTTTTGTTCCGTATCGCATTGCGGTGAAGCACAAGCCACAGCTAGCGCCGGGTATTGAACTCGCGATGGTCAAACACGACGGCGGTGTGCTTCGCGCTCCTGTTCATGTCTCGCTTCCTGGTATGAGAACTCGCACAGTCGTCACTCTTTACAGTGTTGACTTGGCTCGGCCCATCGTGCTGATGGCATGTTACGAACCACGTAACTGGTTCACTGCTCTTGCCCGCCATGACGGGCCGCAGGTTGTCACCATAACTCTGGTTGATGACTTACTGAGCGAGTACGGGGGGAGAATCGCCAGACATGTGCTTACCAAACCTTCCGATTTGTTGTTCTTCGCCGGGCCTTGCGCGGGGGGATCATCATGGGCACGCCTCAACAAGACTCGCGGAATTGACACCGCAGAGGCCAAACAAAGAGAATTTTGGAGATTGTTTGAACGGTTCGTTGAGATAAAACGGCATGCCATGACAAAACGAGCCGCGATTTTGTTTGAGTTGCCTGGAAGTTGTGATTATTGGAAAGATGAGAGACTGCATGAGGTTGTGCATGATGGGACTAGTCACGAGTTTGATGGGTGTCGCTATGGCTTGAAACAAAGATATGCAAAGAAACCCATGCCAATCAAGAAACCATGGAGAGTCGTATCATGGAACTTTGAACTTGGTGGCTCGTTGTCCAAAAAATGCAATGGAAACCATGAGCATGGGCCTTGTGCTGGTCGTGAAACCAAAGAAACCCAGTTGTACACGTCAATAATTGTGGGTGTGGTCCTTCGCCGTTTTCGTGCTCGAGCAAGGTGCCTCAAGCCAGCACCATTGAGACTCGCTCTTGCTTGCATTACGCGAGGGAGATCGCGGAAGCACCAAGCTACTGCGAGTGACAACCGAGGTGCTGGGTCAGTCCCGAACCTCTGGTGCATACGGGGAGCTGGGTCAGTCCCGAACCCCAAGCTTCAAGGAGGAGTTGGACGAGTTCATCACCTCAATCTGAAACTGGGATTGTATTGGGACAATTCCGTGGCTTCATTTGCAGCTGCTTATTTTGGGTTTTCCTGGGTCTGGAGAATATCATCAAGATGACTGCCAATCCGAATGTCGTCAACACGAATGAGTTCTTCTGCGTGCCTGTTGGGAAATCTAGGCAAGCAGCAATCTTCTTGGGAAATTTGGTGAAGAACGCCATCGAGGAAGGCAAGAGGATACCCAAGAGGATGGAGATGAGCAGCGACCTGGGTATGTGCGTGAAATGGATCGAGGACATCGGCGTCCCCGCTATTTATGCATACTCTGCGTACTATTCTGCCAAGGGCCGCGGGATGATGAAAGGTGAAGGGCAGTCTATGAGGGTTGCCTTAGAGATCATCAGCAAAGTTTTCGGACAGCTTTCTGCCGACGAATGTATGCTTGGATGGAGGGAATTCTGCAGCAAGGGAAAGAAGATTGTGTCGGCACTGAACCAACTTTGCGGTGAGGCGACGATGCTGGCGAAGAACCCCGAGTTGCTCAACGTAACCAAGTACTGCATGGAAGGGGCGGATATGTTGAGATCAATCGCGAACATCTGGGATCTCGCACTAGGCGTGGCCGAGGACAACGATGAACGGTCGTTCAAAGCCGCGTTCCACCAGAACACCCCGGTTGGGGAGGTGTACAAAGAATTCATCAGCGACGAGTCATCTAGGGCATCGTCATCGAGAAGGTGGAGGAGCTCTGAGGAGTTCCAGACGACTGCAGAGTTTGAGAGGCACGACCGGAGAATCGCAAGATACAGGGATCGAAACTGGGGGAAAGTGTTCACGTTGAGCGTGATCAAGGCTCCCAATATCGACTCCTACGGTCGTGGTTCCAAGGACGACTACCAGAAGAATTGGGACCTTGGGTTGGTCTACCAGAATGAGCTGCAGGCATCGATGAAGAACCTCGCAAATGCACTGAGGAGGGATGAGAATGCCAGCCAGAACAACCTATTGCGCTGGATGATCTGTGGGTCAACCCCCAGTGACATCTCTGACGCGTGCATCGGAGCGGTCAATTCGCTCATGTGCGTCTCTTTCATCATGAGGAGATTGCAGCCATTGCTCGGCGAGAAGGACTCCAAAGATCAGTCGTATACAGCTTATTTCCGTCCAGACAAAAGGGAGCTGAACGATCTCTACCGGGAGATTGAGTACGCCAGGGATTTCCTGTGGTGCATCGACATGATCTATGAGTCGAAGCTGCCTGCGATGAACATAAACTCCATCAGTTTGGCACCGCACGCGGCTGACAGGGCCGCTGAGAACCAAGATCGGCGCAAGTGGGTAAGCTGGATGAAGGAGATCGAGAAGAAGGCCGAGAAGGACGTCATGATCGAATTCTTCCAGAATAAATACTGCACGATTCATGAAATCGAGAGGGAACTGGAGAACTACCCCGAGGATTTCGTGGTTGGGGAAGAGCCGACATGGTGGGTGATGGGCTCATCGAAGACGGAGCCGCCACGGAAGACGGAGCGACAGCAGAAGTCGGCATCAAGCTCCGGGCAAAGGAGTCAAACCGCTGGTGGGTCAGTCCCACAGCCGGGAGCTCCAAGTGGGGGGTCGCAAGCCAGCGATGCTGTCAAGATCGACAACGAGATCATCGACTCCATTTTCCGAATGAACTCTGGCGGTGACGACGACAGATGGGTAATTATCAACCCAACTGCTGGACATGATACCTACACTTCATTCGAAGGGGGTACCACTTTGGGCGGAGCGACTGTCAATGTGAAATTCAACATAGACAACAATACGGGGTACCCAATCATACAAACTGTATTTGGGCCGTGTCTTGGAGAAGGCAAGAACGCAACATATTGGGAGTGTATGCTGAGATGCCTGACCTCTTCGCTATTGCACTTCGAGGAGAAGACCAGCGCGGAGAAGATCATTCTTTCCTATGTTGGGAGGGGAAATGCGGCATGGCTACAGCTGTATGCTTTCTTGTGTGCCCAAACAGGATGCTTGATTACTGGACGCCTTCCGGGCGCCAAAGCCATCAACGCGTTGATTCAGGCGGAGAAGAACCCGGACACCGCACCTGGACAGTTGAACCGGATTATCAATAGGCAGAAGAGGAGCCCCATTGGCGAGGCGACGATTCGCGACATGATGATCCACAAGAAGAGCTTCTTGGTCCTGGATTGGCCCCTGCGGGCCGTCAACTCGAAAGGGAGCTCGAAGACCTTCCAGATGATGGTCAACGAACAGGGATGGACAAACATCGAGGAGAGATCATACTATGGGTCGAGTGAGCATGTCTCCTCACCCAACGACACGTTGAATATCATCTCCCGATTGCAGAAGCTGGATAAGCTCATCGCTGAACGGCGGAGGCGAGACATGGATGACTCGCCAATGTCGGTGCACATCTGGATGTCGCTATATGATTGGGTGTGCATGAGAGGATGCGGATGGCAGGCGACCGCCAACCCCATCATCGACTCCCTGCAGAAGGCGATATCTGACCTCGTCAACACATGCAAGGGCCTGGTCGTGGTGTGCGTGAATCGCGATGTTGCTTTCCATGGCGGAAGAGGGGACTTGGGGACGATCGCCAACAAGGTTAGCGAGATCTGCAAGGCGGCAGGCGCGCTGGTGACCGAGAACGATCGCCTGTGGCGCGTGGTCCATGCGCTCACAGGAAAGAACTACAAGATCCCTGGGAGCTCGAACTTGCAACACTTCCTCCTGAAACGACTGCTGATTGAGAAATCCATCGATGCGGTCGCACCAAGCAACGCGTTTGTGTGTGAGCTGGATGGGACGTGCATAAACGAGCCCGACCTTCGATTCAACATCCCGAAGAACATGGAGGAATCGAAGGTGAAATTCGAGTACAAGCCGACCTTCACTGCACAGTCGAAGAGGAAACAAGAGCAGCAAGCTGAAGGACACGGCGAGCAGGACGCATTTGGGAAAGCCGATGCCGGTGATCAACGTCTTCGATGGTATACGGTCACGGAGCTCAGCAAGTTTATCTGCGAACTTTGCGCTAAAGAGATGCAGATGAGCAAGTCGAAGGTGCTCGGACCGAAGTCGAAGTACAATCCCTCTTCTTGCGTGAACTGTTGCGCGAACTGGAACGCGGACACGAACGGTATTGCAAGGTCTATCGAGGGGAAGAAAATGTACACGCGCCTCTTCGCGGAATGCGTGGTGGCAATCCCCGACCTTCATAACCTCATGGTGGACGTCAACAACATCCAGGCCATGATCACGATCATACGGGAGCTCGCGTATTCGAGGCTGAAGAAGGAGCTTTCACACGCGGGATTCGTGAGCATGACTGTGGATCAAGCAGCGCAGTTCTACAACAACGGTCACGGGAAGCAATTGTGCGCATCCCGGGATGTGATCGTGTGCAAGAACTCCGAGGGAGTCGAGGAGAGGATGTCCATCTTCTTGATAGGCAAGGATCTCGGCAATGTGGCATATTCGTCATGGATCAAGAGTGTGCTCGACCAAGGAACGATGTATGAACTCCTGGGACAAACCACGAACGAGGAATCCTTGGGAGACGTCGTCGAGATGGTGTTGGGATTCTTTGAGGTGATGTCGTACTTCCAGCACGAACTGCCACTGTGGAAGGATGCATGGAAGATCAAGATGGAGTTCGAGCAGTCAATAGTGCGACACCTCGCTGGGAACGTGACCCACACGACGGGCCAGAACAGAAAGCGGAACAAACCGTCCGCACAGCTCGGCGCGCCCACGAAGGAGGTGCTTGACATCATGAACAAGGTCAATCCCAGACATCCACGATCCCTGATCACCGAGCCCTCTGCACAAGGGTCCAAGAGAAAGGCCACGGAGGGCGAAGATGAGGGTCTTGGTCAAGCACCAGACCCGAGTCGAAGTTCTCAAGCCAATACTGAGAAGGAAGACAAGAAGCAGCGAGTGATCGACGGGCGGAGAGCGGCACTAGGATTCCTGGAGTCAATGGAGAAGTGCATGGGAGATATGGGGATCTGTAAGAAGTGCGCGAACCTGGCCCACGACGGCGACTGCAAGGACAGTGAGGAGGCTGCTGGAAATGAGAAGGCGATGAAGGTGCTCCGTGAGCTACTCAGCAGTGACCCTGCTTCATCTGATGAAGACATGGGGGATACGGAGGAACCGTCCTCATCAACGTCCAAGGAAAGAAAGAAAGGGGGACAAGCAGGGAAAGAAACAATTGAGTTGTACAGCTACACTATTAATTTGGTGGAGATGGCTGACACGGCTGAGGGAGGAGAGCTACAATGTGGTGGCGTCGACCTCACATACAACCCGTGCGGGGACAGCAGGACATTCAAGAAGACGCTTGAGATGGGATGCGACACCATCCCGTGCTACATCCCGAAGTACGGCGACTTGACTGATGTGCATATGCCACGGGCATACGCGTCTATTGTTGACCCCAGGTACTTTCCCAAAGGTGCAATCCTTGAGCAAGTGGACGTGATGCAACTTGGCAAGAGTGTCAACTTCTGCATTGCTCCTTTCGACGGTGCTCCACTATGCAGGATTGGTGATGATCGCTCGGTATTTACTACAAGGGACCCAGCAAACCAGCTATCTCACGACCTATGCAGAGTCCTTCGACACAAGATCGGCAATTGCCGAGGAAGTGCTTTCAGGTGCGACGAGGGTGGATGGGTCGACATTGATGCTGTCATTGACGACCGAAACAACGACATATTCCCACCTAACACCTCGAGAGCGAAACGATACCTGGGCATCATGGAGGTGATCAAGTGGCAGGAATCCGGAAGCAAGAAATCGAGATTCCAGGTTCTGGCAGCAAGGTTTCCGAGCATCATGAACCCGAACGACACGAGGGCAGCCAGGGAGGAAATGACCAAGGCTGGCGTGGGTCGGGACGACATCGACAGGATGTTCAACAGATGCGATGGATGGTACAGACCTTGGTGCATCCGAGTCACAACCGGTCACAGTGATTTTGGATTCATGAGCTCATCCGCACTGGCGAATAGGTATTCCGCAAGAATGGGTGATACTCTCGGATGAGCATTCCATGTGACGTATGTGGAAAACCTGCCAAGCATCGTACGCTGTGGGCTAGTCCCCGGCGGAATCGATGGCGGTAACAGGCTAGCACTGCACTTCGGGGCGTTTGCTCCATGGGATGAGATGAACGTGGAGACGAAGACAACGCTACGGAACGTGAGGAGAGGGGATCCGATTGCGATCATCTATATTCCCAGTGCAACCCTCGCGCGGTATGGGGCTGGAGTCGCGGATAATGGGACTTTCATGGTCTTTGACGTGATCCCGTTCTATGAGGTCAAGTCCATTTGGATTGGCAAAAGCAATGGAGGGAAGCGCCTGGAGTACGCTGACATCATGAGGGCGTACTCGAAGTGTGTGGAGAACGAGATCTGCCCTGGCTTTGTCAACTCTTCCCAAGAGTCGGCTGCGATGTTCCTCCAGAACGTCGCAAAGATCAGCGAGAGGATGCCGGAGACTGAGACAGGTGCCGATAATCTGCACTACATCGTTGACATGGTTAATCGTGCTTGCGAACTCTATCGAAACAACAAGATGGAAGAGTTCAACGCACAGGTCAACGAGGTCCGGGACGAAGTCAGCAAAGTCGTCATCCTGAATGATGAGACATGGGAAGGACTGAGGTGCCGGATATGTCCATCATGTGCGACCGCGATCCCCACCTGCTTCTGCTTATGCCTGGAGTGCGAGGCACAACTGATCTCCATCGGAAGATACTACATTCACATCAAATCCGATGACGAGGAGGACAACCAAAACCCCAACGTCTCTGGAGATGCCAGGCGTGCACAGGAAGAAGCTAACCACGATGCGGCAGCACAGGAGGATGAGGACGAAGCGGAGGAAGTTCCGGGAGAAGATGACGACATGGACACGCAAGGATATACATCCGGCTATGCGTCAGAAGAAGAAGACGGCGGTTGGCATTACCGCGACACCGATCTGACGTCACGGGACATTATAAGTTCCCAACGGATGGCGATCTGCCTTGACGAGCCGCGTGAGGCTCAGTACATGGCAGGATTTATCGCACTCCAGCTGTCCAAGATGTGGGGGATGTTTGAAGGTGGTGAGGAGAGAACGATGAATGCCGGACTCGAAGGGAATCCGGGCTGCCCTTATCACAATGATTTCAAGAGGTACCCCAACATCACTGAGCATGATCAGGAAGGTATACTTTTGCCATCAACAATAACGAAGATTTCTCAATCGGAGAATGTTCGGACAAGAGCCTCCGATCGGTTGAGGAGCGTGACGAATATATTCGTATGATGGTGAACAAATGCGAGGGACTATACACATTCTACAAGCTGTGGATTGCAGCAAGAATCCTCGATGTCACCAAGGAAGAAATGAAGCTCCTGGTCAAGGACCGAGTGCACCCGGTGGGTGATATTATTTTCAGATGTTTTGCACTAGCTTTCAACTGTAAGTATATATCATTCGTGAGGGATGGCCTAAACCTTGGCAAGCATGGCTACGCGGTCAACGTGAGCGCCATCATCTCGGCCATCGACCCGAACAAATGCGACACACCCCTGCTGGATTGGTGCCTTCGGAAAGGGCACTGGTTGCCAGAGGACTACAACAAGAAGTGTGTCCGGGCACGAGAAGCCCAGAAGAACTTGGACGAGGAGTTCCGCCGACGTACCCATAGGCTGTCCATTGGGGACAGGTATGCTTCGTGAAGATGATGATTGCGGTACGATGTGGGCCAGTCCCCATCTGTTACTTGCGTCACATCGACACTGTTTCGGTGGAACGACTTATGTCATGATTTATATTCATGTGTCCAAGATGATTGGGTGTGTACATGGTTACATATTCCGACGACTATGACGCTCTGGATATTCATGGATGGAACTATTACCTTATAGATGATATCTTTTCATTATTTATACATTGTCCATGGTATCTGGAATGGCTATGATTTGCATTGATTACTCACCGATGTTTCTTTGCCGGGGATATGCAGACCGATCACAAGCGGGCGCGCATGGTGGACATTTGTGGCCAACCCATTTATGGATGACAGCTGCGCGATGCGCAAATGCGGCAGCTGGAATGTTCCTGGCGGTCAAATGAAGTGCCACGTGTGTATTTATACACCTGCATATGGGATGTGCGCTTCGATTGGGGATGAATGTTTCACTTTTCATACATCGAACCCGGCATGTTTCACAACGAATGAACGGTGTAGTGATAGCAAGTAAAAGAATGCACGACACGATTTCGTAGTTGAAGCCGTGGCCAGTGGAACGTTTTGTGGTGTTTGGACCGCATGATGAACAATGCGACCCAAATGGGGGATGTTAAAACCCTCTAGGCCCCGTGCCGAAATTGGGTAGCTGTTCTGAGGTCCTTGTTGGTGTTGCTTCCCAAGTTCCATTGATCGCCATTTGGCTCAAGACACATTTGAGGTTCAAGATCTGATGTGTGACTGCAGACCTCCGTGATCGGCATCAAGAGCAAAACAACTGCTTGCGCTGCATTGTCAGGACTACTGGTGTAACTATCATTCCTTCTTCCTTACAACGTTTACACGGGTTCGGCTATAACGGCATCGTCCGTATACACCTTTCTACGTGGTTGGTATTGAAGCTTGAGGGTTCGGTGCACAGCGTCCCACGGGACGTCACCTTGCCGTCTCTTGACACTTTGCAAGTCCTTACGGAGACATCTCCCACCGCGACGTCTGTTCCGTGGATGGCGTAGGAGCCTATGACCACGTGAGTAGGCAGGCAATGCTTGAGGCACTCCGTGACGTGCCGGATGCGTGCCGGTTGAACAACAGCCTTGAATTACCCACAGCGCCGCAGACTGGCTTCGGCAGGTCGTCCGACAGCACTTTGCCCACTCTGACAGTTGGTTCAATGACGCGGCAGCTGCCCAAAACTCTGCCCAACAGCAACTTGAAGCAGTCCATGCCACGGTGGGGCAGCAGCAATCCACCATCGCGCAAATGCAGGGCCAGATCGAACAACTTAACACCAGCATCCATGCCGAAGTGTCGGACGGCTTCAAAGCCATCGAGGGCCTTTGCCAAGAAATCGCTCACAGCATCGCCAATCTCGGGGATTCGGACAATCCCTCTTTCGGCTCGTCCTTTGGATTCACACCTTTTCCCGGTTTGGTTTTGGTCTGCACACCGCGGAACTTCCATTGCTTGCCCAAGCACAGCAAGAGTCAATCAAGCCGGACATGGCCAGACTTGCCTCATGTGGTTTTGAGGTCAGTTCTGACCCTTTTTTGAAAGCCTGATTCTCCGGACAACATTTTGCTCCCTTTAGCTCACCCAGGCCGAAACGAGGCCAGCCACCCCGGCCCGTCATTCATACTAGGCACCACCAATCCCAGTTGCGTCATCGGCAACAGCCGACATGGTTCTAGACTTGCCCTCAGAAGGACTCTGGAACATTGCGGAAACTCATCTTGCGTTCCTTGAATGCATACTTTCCGCAAGCAACTACACACCAACGCACGACGGCATCACCGAAGGATCAACACCACATTTGGAGCACCGGTATACCTCTCAGGCACCGCTCCCTCGGCGAAGCAACTCCACATACCGTGGCCTACAAGCGCATGGCAGACGCCTTCCAGCCGGATGCTGCGGCCGAAGAAAACGAGTGGCTGTCAACAGCGCGCACCTCCTGCAACGCGTCCCAGCCGTGAAGGCAAAAATGCTTCGCTGGTTCAAACAACGTAGGAGACTTCGATATGACGCGACGTTCTTGGGGTGCAGTTGGACAACTTCCGAGCGCAGGAGGGCCCGTTGCCTCGCTCCGGTTGATTGTGGGCTTCTCTGAGAACCCAAGCGCGTTCAAAGGCGCTTTGGGTTCGGCCCCACGGAACAAAGACGTCTCCTGTTCCAGACTTCGGGCTGTAGTCGTCTGATCTCCAACTCCTTTCGGGTTATATCCCTTGGTGAACTATTAAGAGCTCAGCCAGCACCGCGGCGCAGGACTGGTGAGAAGAGCTGCGCGCTGGCGATTGGTCGTGGCTCTGGGCATGGCTCAGAGATGCGCCCAAAAGAGGTAGTTGCTTCGTCGTTCCAAAAGCACGCCTGGCATACGTCCATCGAGCTGCGAGTGCTGAAATGAAAGAGGGGGCGGTTCATGGCACTGAGACGTGGGTTGGGCTTCTTGGAAAGTCCCCCCCCCCTCATCAAAGCTGGTTGGGCATGGGGATCAGCTCCGTTGTTTCGCGTTGCTTCTGGGGTCATGTTCTTGAGGGTTTGACCCCTTTCTTTTTTCGATGCCACCCTGTCGCCAGGTCGAGCCTAGTGGCGAGAGCTCAGCACGCGCACACATGTTGACCACTTGGCATAATAACCCCCAAGAAGAGCAGCGGTTGCTGCGGGAGATTCCTGAGCTGCCAGATCTGCAACGCGCGTTTCCCCCCGAGCTAACCATCTTCTCCGCTTGCTGCCACCATCCCTGGTAGCGCCATATGCCGAAGAACTCGAGAAGGCGGTGTGGGATTCCTTCGCCACGTGCATCCGAGCGGCGGCCGAGCCTGCCAGCTTGGCGCGCCATTTGGCGTTCTTGCCGGCCAGCATGGGAGGCCTTGCGCTTCAAGCGGCGCAACGCGTCGCACCGGCAGCTTAGTGGCCGCCTGGGCGGATGCTTTACCTCAGGCAGCCGGTTTGGGCAGACCGGATTACTCATTTCCTTGTGCATGCCGACCCCGGCGGCCCTACTTATGCCGTTGCGCGCAAGCCTTGCAAACTTTGCGAGCCTGGCCCAAGCACGCCTGCTGGGTCCTTTCTCATAGCCTTTCGTGGCTAACCCAGCCCACGGGCGGTAACGCAGTCTCGCCGAGGTCGGGCGCCTGACCCGGCCTTGTCTGACACTCCTGAGCACATCCCGGGAAAGCAGAGAGCGTAGCTGCCGCTGCTTTTCTCGAGAGGGGTCGTTATGACAAATAGCGGCCAGCGTCCTATTCGAAAGGTTGGGTCCACCCGCCCTCCAAGTTGCAAAGCTCCTAAGTCCTAACGCCATCTGAAACAGTTTGTGAGTCATTTGTGGACACGCGGCGTTTGAACAGGCCAGTCCAGACTCCTCCTGTGACCATGATTGTTGGAAAAAAGGCGATGAAATTTTCAGGGAAATCGTTTGTGCTTTTCAGGCGTAGGGAACTTGGCATTGATTGGCACGCCCTGCAACTGAATGAGCCTGTGCCTGTCCAGCCCAAGCCCTCCGGCGTTGCTTCTGTTGGTGCTGCGGCTATCGTTGCTGTTCCTCCTGCGGCGCCTGGTCTTGGCGTTTTTGTCGCTGCCCTGTTGCGCGTGCCGTGTTCCCGGACCGGGTTGTGCCCTCCACTGCATGCTGTAGGTCCTCACACTTGGACTACCGCCCGGCCCCCCCTTGCAAAGGGCCAAGTGCCCGAGGTCAGCTGTTGGTTTTTCGTGCCACTCCAAGCACAGAGTGGGCAGGCCATTCCGTCCTCGCCGTCGGTTGGCAGGCGGCTGTGTCTCAGCTCCATTGTTCTCCCCCCGGTCTTGTCTGTCCTTGAAACACTGTAGGATGTTGCTGCCGCGTCCCTTGCCATGGCTGCGCGCTGCGGGAGTTGCTTTGCCACCCCACACGCTTGTGCCATTTTCGATGGGTTCTGGAGCGATGCCTGACACCACACAGCTACGTCCCTGCCTCCGCACAGGAGGCGTTGTTGCAGGTCTTCCTCAGGGAGCGTGGTGCTTCTGACTTGTCTGTGTTGGCTGATCGCTTGCGCTCGGGGGGCGCCCAGCCCGAACCGCCCATCGTCGTGCGACCGCCCGCTGTCAGTTCCGGACCAGCCGCTCCCGGCACCACAGCCTGTTGGACCGCCTCCTGATGGTTTTCCCGAGGAGGACGTTGACCCCGCAACCCCCGTCCCTTGGCCAGCCGCCGACGGACGGCATCGCACCCGCGCCCAGCTGGGCGGCTCGCGCCTCGAGGCCCATTCGGACACGGCCCCGCCGACAGGTTTGTCGCACATGCCAGACTTGGACAGCCCCCCCGTCCGTGCTGCCCTTGCCCGTTTCGACCAATTGGACTTGCAGGAACTCCTTCAGCAGCGTTGCCTCTTTTTCCGGAGCCCGCCCAAGTTCCTCCGGGGACCTTTCCGTGCAGCTCTTTCGATCGCCCTTTCGGCGATTGATGCTGCGCGGCCTGCGGATGCCCCCGCTCAAGTGAGGGCCTGGACGCTGTGGCTCCTCCTTCCCCGTTTGTTACTCCACCACCCCCCCGGCGCCCACCGGCTCACGAAACCAGAGTGGCGCTCGCGGCTTTTGGACTTCTGAGGTTGCTGCCAACCTTGAACCATCTTGAACCGCCGTGCCGAGGAGGCTGCCCTGCTTTGTTTCTCCGGCCCACACTGTTGAGGGCACATAGGTGGCCTGGCCGGTTCCCGGAGTCTCCGTGACTTTGGGCACTGGCTGATGGTTGCTGGTTGCGATTCATTTCCTTGTTCTCACTGCGCATGCGACTTGCGAGATGCAAAATCATCCCCGAACTGCCCTACAGCATGTATGAATGATACATTATTGGTGTAAAGTCTGTAAAGTGTCATGCTCCACGAACTGAGTGGCTTTAGCAGGGCCATGCAACCTTGTGTGCAACCTTCGCGGGCAGGCGTTGGCTCAATTTTGCTGAGGCTGTGGCCCGTGGTGCATGCCGCATCCTGGCCTTAAGCCACAAGCAAGATGTTCGGCACAAAGGTTGCTGATGGCTAAGACCATGTCTATTCGAGTTGAACTCGACGAATGTGTGGAAGTTTGGCGGGCAGGGGAGTGGGCTGTGCTCCCAACCACGGAGTGGTCGGAGATTATCCGACGAAAGAAAGACACCGAAACAAAGTTTGATATCATTTCCCTTGGCGTCGACTACCACGTCGACCTGGAGACAATGACTCGAACTGAGTTGAAGAGTGGGAGAAGTAGGGCCATACGGTTTGCCCAAATAGAAAGGCCAGAGCACTCGACAGCCAAAGGTTTCGAGGCTTTTCGAGAGGTTTTTCACGAGATAGCAGTGGAAGGGGAAGGGCATGAAGAGCTGGTCACTGAAGATTGTTTATTGCAAAGTTGGCCTGGCGTGGTGGACGATGAGGATCTGCTTGTAGCAACAGTGTCACAGGCGCCGCTTGAGAGCGCTGTTCTTTTTTGATGGTATTGGTGTTAGGACTTGTGCGTGTTCTTTCAGGGCTTTATTTGTTGGTTATTTATTTTGTTGAGGCATCAAAAGGAACCCACCCGTTTTTGCGGGATCCACCATGATGCGCGCCTGGCAGATGTACCGATGCATGCTGCTGCGCGAGAAGCAGGGCGTCAACCTCCAAGAATGGGTCCACTATTGGGCGCTGCATCGCGGCGATCCACCGAAATCGGTGTTTCAGGAAGTCAACGAGCGGCTTCGGCAGCTTGTCCTTCACGATGCACAGGCGCTTTGGGGTGTGCGTTGTTTGACATCCAAAAAGCATGTGGTTTGGGCCCGGGGGGGGTTGTCTCAAAAGTAAGGTGCCTGGTTGGGACCCTGGTGCCGATCTTTGCCCCACCAAAGGAGTATCAGTTGTCCTTCAACGCCCATACACGTTCCAGAGTCAAACAGTGATGCAACCTTTCAGTCAGCTTGAGCTGACTGGAGGTCCATTTTCCTCTCAAAGGACCTCCAGTCAGAATTCATGTTGGGAAGGTACGTAGATGATGTGTCTGGTAGGTCCTGCAGCGCTTGCAGCTGCAATTTGAAAGCGCCGCGCGGACACTGGACATCGGCCTCTCTCGGCTGGCTCTGTCATTGCAGGAGCTGCTGGAGGTGCCACAGCGAGATTATAGGGCACCGGTGGGTAAAACAGTAGAATGACAGATGATACAGGCAGTTCTTTACCAGCAGATTCCCAAATTCAGCTGGGTAGGTAGTCTAACATAGGCAAGTATGTCGCGGGGTTGCTGTCTCAGGTATGCCGATCCATGGTTGAAGCGCCCGAGCGGCGCATCGAGCAGACGCTGGCTGGAAATGTTCTACAAGCACACCAGAATGGCCACCTTTCCGGAACATGAGCACGCTTTGGTACACATTTGTTTGCATAGAACTGGGCTCGTGGTTGCCAGTTGGCATCGAGTTGGATGGCCATGCCTGTTTCGTTGTGCCACAAGTTGAGGCAAGCTTGCAGTTGAAGAGGATGAGCACCTGCATTACCACGATTTTCTCAATGTCATGCTCGGCCGACACCGACAAAGAGTGTATATGTGGCACCTTGGCCATCTTGCTTCCATGCATTTGTGGCAGTCCAAGGGTGCGTTGGTAGGATGTGCTGAAGAGTCAGAAGCCGAGGATGTATGACATTACGGCCGGCAAGGCGAATGCTTGGTCATGGCTTCTAGGTACTCACTTCACAGCATTTTGGCACACTGGCGTCGTAGTGGAGTTTGCAGATGGTCCTGGTGAGTTTTGGTTCGGCGGCAAGATATTTGTTTCCCCTCCTGGCACCACTCCGTTTGGCGAACCGCTGGAGAAGAGGTTTATGGGAGACTTGGCATGCTGCATTTCGTCCAATGGTCTAGGGGTAACTTCCCCCTTCTTTCCAGAAAACCACCAAACACCCCGGGGAAATGGCTGGTTTTTGAAAAGAACGATGGCTGAAAAGACAAGGAATCAACCCCTAGAAATGGAGAGGTTTTGAATATCAGCCAAGGATACACCTACAAGAGTCGAGACGAAGTGGTGTACTTCATTGGTGCAAACTTGGCCTTCAAGTTCCACAGGGGGAGCTACGATTCGCTGACTCACAACTGCAATCATTTCAGCTACTCATCTGATTCATGGAACGGACTTGCATTCAGGGTTCTGAGAAGTTGCGACTTCAGGCGACAAATTGCTCATGCACCTGACGAATGAACACGTACCAGGTGGGTATGGCGCATGCAAAAAGGTGGTTTGCTGCACTCAATGTTGCAATTGCCTCAAACAAATCCGCGCTTGTCAACCAGACGAGATCCTGCGGCAGCCGGAAAAGATTGCCAACTTGGCAGCTGTGCAGCTGGTGCGGCCACTGCTAAACAGGCACGCATGCTTCTCTTAGTCCGCCCCCCCGCCCCTCCCCCCCCGCAAAATGGATGGGATGGAGTGCCCCACTGCAAGGTGGCTGGGCACCTTTCAAGCAGGAAGCGAGCCAGCCCCTGCCGAAGCACCCGCAGTTGCTCGGCACATCCGATTGCTGGCCTAGTCGGTCAGATGATGCAACACTGTCAGAGCTGGAGATTGCCAACATGCAGGTGTAAGCGACAATCAAAGCAGGTAAGTCCAGGTTCACAAAGTAGGCAATCCAACGTTTGTTCTTTACAGGAATTGGTAAGCCCGGTTTAACACCGGGTTTCGATCATCACTGGGGTGTGTGCAGTTGAGGACTTGCTGGCTGGGCTGGGGCCAAGTGCCGTGGTACGCTTCGCTCGGCGTGAGGGTGGCTTGCAGCAGATTGGCAGCTCGGCATTCCCAGTAGACGAAATCCTGCCCCACTTTGGATAGATGAACCCCCATAGAAATAATGGGGAAAACCACCCACCTGCTGCAGGATTTCGTCCATCCGAATAAAGTAGTACGAGTGCATGGCTTACTTGTAAGTTTGGATGAACGGCATGCAACACAGATACGAATCTGCATTTTGTGTTGAAATTCTGCCCATGCAAAGTTGCACAGCCCAACTCTCGGCAAAGACGGCTGCCTGCACCCAGGAAGGGTGGATTCGGTTTGCGGCGACTACTGTGCCCACGTCTCAGGTGTTTGTGTGTGTGTGTGTCTTTGTGTCTTTGTGTCGCTGTGTCGCTGTGTCGCTGTGTCTCTGTGTCTCTGTGTCTCTGTGTCTCCGTGTCTGCGTGTCTGTATGTCTGTGTGTCTGTGTGTCTCTGTGTCTGTATGTTTGTGTGTCTGTGTGTGTGCGCGCCCGTGCGCGCCTGCGGGCGCGGGTGTGTGTGAGAGAGGGGGGAGACAGAGTGTGGTGAGTGTGCGTGAGTGAGAGTGTGTAAGTGTGTGCCTTCTGGGTTGCGAGACACGTACGGTGAAGCATGTTCTGCTACATCCCTAACCTGCCCTCTGATCTCTGAAGCTCTTAGGCTGGAACACTAACATTCCAGCCTTGAACGTGACAAAAGGGTCGCAGTTTGCGAGTGACCCAGGAAAGTCCTCACCTTTGAACCCTTGACAAGGCACAATGCAACCTTTCAATCTTGGACCAGGGCGAACGTGACACTCATCGTTTTCCTTTCGGCGGCAAGTCCTGGGTGCTCGAAAAACCGAACTTCCGTTTTTGGATGCCATGAGATACTTAGCGTGGACCGGGGGTGGACCTTTTGCGACATGTTGCGGAGGTTTTCGGTGTAACCCCTCCGTTCTAAAGCAAAACCAAGACACAAGCAGGGGGAGTCCATTCTTTCACTTAGGTGTGGCTCAAATATCCCTGGCAAATGGAAAGGACGAAAACCTGCGGTCCAAAAAGTCTCGGGTGGTTTAAGTTAAGCCATCTCCATTTGAGTATGGGTCAAAATGAAACCACCAGGACCGCATGTTTTAGTCTTTGGTTCCATTTTCCAGGGTTCCATTTTGGGGTTCGCCTATTCTTGACCAGCCATTTGAGACACTGCATCCAGGTTGTGAAGAGCCTCGACTTTTGGCGGCGCTGTCTAGTGGAGAGGCACTTGCACACCTCGCGCCTCACGCGGGTCCTGGCACCCGGAAGGCGGGTTTTTGGGCACACGCGGCGGTTCAAAAGCCCGGCCTTGGGCGGCTTCTCTCGACACAAGCGGCTTGAAGCAATGGGTATGGAATTTGTCTGATTCGGGCTAAAACGAGCCATGGAGGCGCACTTGTGGATGCATCTCTGATTTCAGGTTTGGGATCATTTGGGGATGTCACTATCATGGAAACGATGTGCGCCTTCAGTTTCTGGGGGATAAGCGCTGGCGATGTCTTTTGCAAAACCCTTATCCGGAAAAATGGTTGCCTTTGGTTTCCAATTGGCACGTTGCTTTCCTTTGCACACCCCAAGGTGGGTAGCCCTTAGAGATGTGCACTTCGCAGGGGCCTCTGCAATCACCACATCAACCCGAAGGAAGAAGGCGGAAGCTTGCCAGCAGAGACGCGGTCAGGGAAGGCAGTGCCTTCGGGTTGTGCTGGAGTCATATTTGTTTGCCATGCTTCGCGCCAAGGTGCTGCTGTGATCGAAGGCCGGACGGGCTTGGAACATATTTCACTATCTTCGCATGCCGCGCATAAGTCACAGGTTCTCAATGCTGCATGTGCCACAACAGGGGGACCGGAAAGGGTACACTCCTGAGGAAGAGCGGGCTGCTGGCTACCCAGCCTGCTGACGGCCTTTGAACCAGCTGCGAAGCAGTGACTGTGCTGCATCTCCTTTCTTAAAAGGAGCTGAAAGGTGCAGTTTAAACACATTCTGGGAATTATGGGGGATCTCCTTCCATTTGCCAGGGCTGATACGTCACTCTGCAAGGTGAGCATTGCTCGATGCCTGCCTCAGGCTAAGTTCTCCTCCTGCGTCTGCCCGCGGGGAGGGGCCTGTCATCAGCTATCCCGTGTTCTGAGTTCAAAGACTGAAAGGTCCTAAAAGTCTGGGCTGAACGGATGGAAAGGCTGGGCGGGGCAACCCTGCCCCCACAAAGGGACCCTTCTCCAATCCTTGAAGTACGGAACAATTTCCCTTGGTTAGGTTTCCCAAAGGTCAACGTGATTTCGGATTAGCCAAGCCTCCATTTTGAATAGCCAAACAGTGCTTTTCACGCCTCCTGGTAGTTGTGGAGCTCCGACGATCGGTGATCTGATGTGTTTTTTCCCCAAGCCCTGTGCGGTTCACCACGTTTCCTCGAACAGCCTTGGAGCTGCACAAGTCATGCCCCTTGGCCAGGCTGCGATAGGCATCACTTGACAAACTGGGCGCTAGAGAGCACTTGTAGCCTTGAATTTCCTTGGGACACCGAAAGGGGTGGACATTTGTCAGATATTTAGCTCCCGGCAAGTCTTGCACAGTCATGTGAAGCTTATTTGCAGCTTATTTGTTCACAAGCATCTTGTGGCGAAGTGAGAGGCTGCAGATGTCCCTCAGCCGTTGCCGCTTCATTCCTGATGAGCGTGATGCGAATCGTCTGGCATGCTGCCGCAGCGCAAAAGTCCGCAGACTGAAGCAAGGAGCGTCATCCCTGTCACTCATCAAGACCATGTTGGTTGGGGCCAGGAAGTTTCACGGCTTCTTGTGCCGTTGCAAGCATTCGAGCAGTGCAAAGGCTTTTGGGATCCCCATTTTGCCAACCGGCCATTGATTCGCATAGCACGTGTGGAGCCTCTTTGTGTGGTGGCCAGCTATGTTCGCCCGGGTCTTTGATGTCTCACCATGTCTCACCAAGCTCTTGGGAGTTCCCAAGATGTGTAGTGTTAGGGACAACCGAAGCAGAGAGCATGAGATGGGATAGAACAGGATCCGGCTGTACATTTTGACGTCGCTTTTGGGGAAGAACCCTCTGAATGAAATATCTAAATAGCCTTTCCCTTTGCCCCCATGAGTGATTTGGATTACCCAAAAGGCTCCTTTTTCTTGGCGTGTGGTGTTTTTGAGGAAACCCTGTGTTGGGCTGGTTTGAGGGGAAACCAAAAGGAAAACCACTGTTTGTTGGGCCAACCCCTTTTTAGCGAGACATACCCACATAAGTCATGGCCATACGTTCGCCTTTGCCATGCGCTGCTCATACCGCCTGGCCAGCCTTTTCAGGCGGGCAGGCTGCAGGCTGCAGGGCCGGGCAGGCGAACATTGTGTGTAAACAAACAAGCCGTGGGCAGTAGGGA
>CAUJNA010003501.1:265486-280486 GCA_963377175.1 Effrenium voratum | reverse complement strand
CCAACTCGGAGGGCTTAGCGAGGAAGTGGCAGAAGCTGCATGCCAAGAAGATCCTCAAAGCTTGTGCCGCGTTGGGCTCTGAGGTAACGTGCTGACCGCGGGTCGTGTCAAGACCCAGTACAGCCCCAAAATGGCTGACTTCAATCAAAGTGGGCCTCCCTTAAAGGGAGAGGACGCACACCTGAAGTCTTCGTGAGGATTGCCCGCCCGAGGCCCCGAAAGGCCTACTCAACCTGGATGAAGGCCTGTTCCGGCACATTACCTCCAACAAAACCCTGATGAAGCACCTGTGGATTGTCGGCTCCTACACCCCATGGTGTCTGCGATGTGGGGAGTTCCTGGAATATATGAACAGCGTCAGCAGCCAACTACCAGGGAACAGCCACACCCACCTTGCCGCTCTCAACTGCCACTTCAACCAGAAGCTGTGCGACGAATTGGGCTTGATGGGCCACCCCATGCTGGGCGCACTGGGCATGCAGGGCAGCTTCGCACGCAAGCTGGGTTGCTTAAGTTCTGGCAAGGATGTATCACACATGTTGAGCCAGATGCCAAGTGGAAGGCCGAAAGTGCACCTTCCAGTTTCCTGCTTGGGCTTAGCTCCAGGTTTTGCATGTGTACGTACTTATACCGTTCGGAACTGTGCGGCTCGTTTAAGCATCAATTCTTGAGCAAATTCTACAGCGAGCTCACTAACATGGCATATGTGAGTACCCGAAAGGCCCGAAGCCCCATTTTGAGGGTTGATCCTTACTAGAGAGGGTTGTAACCACGACAAAGAACATGTTACAACGACAAAGAACATCGTTACACCGACAAGTTTCAGTGAAGACTGTCCCGACAAGGATTCTACTACTACTATGAGTACTATTACTAGTATTACTATTACTACTATTACTACTACTACTACTATTACTTCTACTACTATTACTACTACTACTATTACTACTACTACTCTTACTATTATTACTACTACTACTATTACTACTACTATTACTACTACTATTACTACTACTACTATTACTACTACTATTACTACTATTACTACTACTACTTACTACTACTACTATTACTACTATAACTACTATTTCTACTTCTACTATTACTCTACTATTACTACTACTACTACTAATATTACTACTACTACTATTACTATTATTACTCCTATTACTACTACTACTACTACTACTATTACTACTACTACTATTACTACTACTACTATTACTACTATTATTATTACTATTACTATTATTACTAATACTACTATTACTACTATTACTAATACTACTATTACTACTACTACTACTACTACTACTATTTCTACTATTGCTATTACTACTATTACTATTACTATTACTACGATTACTACTACTATTATTATTACTATTACTACGATTATTACTACTATTATTATTACTACTACTACTATAACTACTACTATTACTATTATTATTACTACTACTACTACTATTTCTACTTATTATTACTACTACTACTATTGCTAGTATTACTACTACTATTATTATTACTACTACTATTACTACTACTACTATTATTATTATTACTATTACTATTACTATTATTATTACTACTAATACTACTATTACTATTATTACTAGTATCACTATTATTACTACTATTACTACTATTACTATTATTACTACTATTACTATTATTACTATCATTACTATTACTATTACTACTATTACTAGTACTACTACTACTACTACTACTAGTACTATTACTATTACTACTATTACTACTATTACTATTACTACTATTACTATTATAACTATTACTACTACTACTATTACTACTACTATTACTATTACTGCGCCTGCCACGCAATTCAAACCTTGAGAAAAGTTGACCTTGCGAAAGTGCTGCGCCTGCCACGAAATCTGCACCCGACCTCACCAAAATGCTGCGCCTGCCACGCAATTCAAACCTTGCGAAACCTGTGCGTTGCCGTGCCAATGGGCCCGGCGCCGACCCCGCTCCGAGACCGCTCCGAGCCCGCTCCGACGAGACGCCGCGGACAGGCTAGCTTTCGCGTGTCCGGAGACGCCAATTCACGCACAGCGCCACGCTTTTTGCGATTTTCTCATCTCCGAAAACATCGATTCACGCACAGGGCCATGTTTTTTGCGACTTTCTCTTCCCCTGCCACACGCGCGCGCATTTTTCCTCGTGGGCTTATTCCTTCTCTTGTCATTTGTCTAAGAGAGCTAGCTTTCAATTAGTTGCCGTAACACGGAAGTTCCTTCTAAACTTCCTTTGACTACTACTACTACTATTACTACTATTGCTACTACTACTACTATTACTACTATTACTATTATTACTACTACTACTATTACTACTATTACTATTATTACTAGTATCACTATTATTACTACTATTACTACTATTACTATTATTACTACTATTACTATTATTACTATCATTACTTTTACTATTACTACTATTACTAGTACTACTACTACTTCTACTAGTACTATTACTATTACTACTATTACTACTATTACTATTACTACTATTACTATTATAACTATTACTACTATTACTACTATGATTATTACTATTATTACTACTACTACTACTATTACTACTACTATTACTATTATTGCGCCTGCCACGCAATTCAAACCTTGAGAAAAGTTGACCTTGCGAAAGTGCTGCGCCTGCCACGAAATCTGCACCCGACCTCACCAAAATGCTGCGCCTGCCACGCAATTCAAACCTTGCGAAACCTCTGCGTTGCCGTGCCAATGGGCCCGGCGCCGACCCCGCTCCGAGACCGCTCCGAGCCCGCTCCGACGAGACGCCGCGGACAGGCTAGCTTTCGCGTGTCCGGAGACGCCAATTCACGCACAGCGCCACGCTTTTTGCGATTTTCTCATCTCCGAAAACATCGATTCACGCACAGGGCCATGTTTTTTGCGACTTTCTCTTCCCCTGCCACACGCGCGCGCATTTTTCCTCGTGGGCTTATTCCTTCTCTTGTCATTTGTCTAAGAGAGCTAGCTTTCAATTAGTTGCCGTAACACGGAAGTTCCTTCTAAACTTCCTTTGACTACTACTACTACTATTACTACTATTGCTACTACTACTACTATTACTACTATTACTATTATTACTACTACTACTATTACTACTATTACTATTATTACTAGTATCACTATTATTACTACTATTACTACTATTACTACTATTACTACTCTTACTACTACTACTACTACTATTATTACTATTATTACTACTACTATGATTACTACTACTACTACTATTATTTTTATTATTATTACCACTACTACTATTTCTACTGCTACTACTACTAGTATTACTACTACTACTATTACTTTCATTACTACTATTACTATTACTACTATTACTACTATTACTATTACTAATATTACTACTACTACTATTACTACTACTACTACTATTACTACTATTACTATTATTACTATTATTAGTACTATTACTACTACTACTACTATTACTACTACTACTACTACTACTATTACTACTAGTATTACTATTTTTACTACTACTTCTTATTCCTTTTTATTGACCTTCTTATTCCTTGCTATTGACCTTCTTATTCCTTCTTATTCCTTTCTATTGTCCTTCTTATTCCTTCTTATTCCTTTCTATTGACCTTCTTATTCCTTCTTATTCCTTTCTGTTGTCCTTCTTATTCCTGCTTATTCCTTTCTATTGTCCTTCTTATTCCTTCTTATTCCTTTTTGTTGACCTTCTTATTCCTTCTTATTCCTTTCTATTGACATTCTTATTCCTTCTTATTCCTTTCTATTGACCTTCTTATTCCTTGCTTTTGACCTTTTTATTCCTTTCTATTGACCTTCTCATTCATTCTTATTTCTTTCTATTTCCCTGCTTGTCGGGATAAGCCCGCAAGAAACATGTCGCTGTAACGCTTTTTTTCTGCCGTGGTAACATTGCACCTTGTCATGGTAACAAAATCGCGTTTTTGTCGTGGTTACAACCCCCTCTCGATGCTTACAGGTTGGACCTACAACTATAAGGCGTGTTCAAACCTAGCCCGCAGCCCCGAAACTCAATGCGCAACAACCGCTTAATCCAGCAACTTCATGGACGCAACCGCTCCGCGTAACTAGGAAATTTGAAGCGACAGCGACGCCACTTTCGGCAAACTTAGCCTATTGGGCCATTCTGGCTTGCAGCGGAAATTGGGTTTCAGCCCCAAAACCAGATCTGCAAAGTTGCATTTGCTTGGAGAAACGCAAAGGGCTGGCAACAATAGGACCGTTTCTTCCCTTGAGGCTTGTGGGTAATGGAACGGACGGCCAATGGCCAAAGAGGCTCCGGGTTTCTGCAGGGTGTAATGGCTTTTTCCGGGCGAGAGCTTGCCCGGTAACCTGCGTGAATGGTTGTCCAGCCTTCCTGATCTCCCAAAAGCCTAGTTTGTGAAAATGGGGCCGCTTCGAAGTTTCGACACACACAGCTTGCAAAGCTACTCTTCCCTAACCGTTCCTGCGAGCGGAGCCCCTCCTTTTCGGTATCAGACCTTGCCAGTTTTGGAGGCCTTGTTGCCAGAGGGTAGCTCCTTTGCTGAAGTTTGGGGAAGGGGGGGGTGAAGCCAACAGTTTGATTTCGCCCGTCAAAGCCCATTTTGCGCAGCGTGCAGTCCGTAGCATAATATGCACGCAGTCCGAACCATTCTGTCGAAGTAGGTTGGCAGTTTGGTTTTAGAGCAGCACGCCCAAAGCAAACCAATTTCTGCGGTTTAGGCGCGTTAGATCGTTCCAAGGGGCTGGTGTTTTGGCATTTGCTTGCCAAATACAGTTCTACAGCAATCACGTTGGACATTTTCCAGCGGTTGCAGCTTTGCCCTTGCCTGCCCGTCAGCTCTGGGACCGCTGTTCGGGCCAAATCGTCAAAGGCAAATTCTTCAGATTTTGGCTTGCCCAGTTGTATCTGGATGTCAACAGGTGCAAACTGTTGCAAAATAGGTTCATTTGGGGCAGTTCAATTGTGCGGCGTTACACATGGGTGATGCACTTGTTTCCATATTAACTAACTAACCTAACTACACCTAAATTTGAACGTGACGTTTATATTATATTGATAGATAGATAGATAGATAGATATATATATATATACATATATATTGCACGTGTTTGTGTTAGGCAGGCTAGGGTGACATGGGTTCATTTGAACAGTTGCTTGGATCTTGTCCAGAATGGCACCTCGGGGCCATTGTGGCTCAAGAGCCAGAATAGCTGATGTGTCTTTATTTATATTCAAATTACATTGGTAAATCTATGTACCTGTACATTTATTCATATAAACGTAATATGGTTTAAAGCTGTAAATACACAAGCCTTGAAATGCATAATTCTAAGCAAGCAAACACATAAACATCTATAGATATATGTATATGTATGGGGAGAAATATATATATATATATATATTTATTTATAAATATATATATATATATACAGATGTATGTATGTGCACATGTGCCAGTTCTGAGGCACTCAGCTGCTGGACGCCTGGAGCGACCAAGCGCCAGCTCCAGAGTGGCGCCCCAGGCGTTGGAGCTTCGGCACGGGGCTGCCACTTGGCGTTGAGCGCTCGGCGCTTTTCGAGCGCCGAAATGGGCATGGCATGGGCGGCTCGTCGTTTTGGAGTTTCCTGTTGGTGTCCCTCTGAAACCATCAAACAAATATCAACTCCCAAAAAATTGCAGGTTGTTCCTTTTGGTTTCCTTTTGAAACCATCAAATAAAAGGTAGCAATTCGAAAGAAAAAGACCCCGAAATAGATTCTTGACATTTCCCCAGTGACCTTGGGTGCTCTGAGGGGGAATTCTTGACATTTCCCAGTGATCTTGGGTGCTTTGAGGGGGGCGGGGAGGGGACGAAAGGGGATAAGCAATTTCTTTTTTGCTGTCATGTTTAGGGGCTCATTTTTTTCAACATTTGTGTAAACAAAGGCTGACTTTTTCCAGACTGTATTCATCAACCAGGGAGGTAAGTTCGGCCTGCGCCGAAGGTTTCTACTGCAAGATGCTCCTCGTGCGGTAGGGATTGTGGCCCGTTGGCTTCCCTCCAGAGATTGAGCGGTTTTCCCAACACGACAGAGGTTTGCATTGCGTGCCCCAACTTCTTATTGGTGTGCTGGCAATCGATCTTCCCTTTGGATTCCGTGCGCAAGACCCTAAAATAGCTTCAGCAAGATGCCCTTATCTAACGCGGCCTGAGGTTGTTTCTTCGCGCTTAAAGAATGCGATTGTTTTGACATGCCAGGCGCCAGGCCTTCGGTTTCGAAGTTTGCTTGCGCTAAGGTCCTCTCTCCTTTCCGCGGTGCCTGAAGAATTTCAGAAGAAGAACTGCTCGACCAGTGCTCGCAGCTCGCAACGCATTGTGCAGGCTTGCTTCCATAATTACTGAGGATATTACCATAGTGTCAGCCAAATGTCACTCATTTGTTCCATGGGTCTGCGCTGTTGAGCCAAACGGCAGTTCTGGGCTCCAGTGCCCCAGGTGAGTCACAAATGGAAGCGAAATCCGCCTTTTGAATTCTTGAAGCATGGCTCTGGGCCTACGACCATTCCAATACCGGGTATTGATCACACCTGGATTTCCATTCATGGCCCATTTCCCTTTCATGCGGAAGACTAGAATTTCCCCCATCCCCCATTCCCCAATTCCCTTTCATGGCCCTCTAGATTTCATGGGGAAAGAGAATTGGGACCTTTTCCCCTTCCCCTCCCCCTCATAGTAGGGGCGGCTGTGCCTCAGGTTGCGAAGGAGGGCCTTCCATGCTCGGCGGCGGTTCCGCGAGCGCTTTGCGCGGGCTCGCGGAGAGCTTGGCGCTGGAGGCGCAGGCTGGGGCATAGCGGAAGAAGCGCCGGCCATGGACCAGGGAGACCAAAGTGATGGGTTTAACCAGTGTTTAACCTAGTTTTTGCCCCGCACTTTAAGCCCGGAAGTCTGAAACCCTAACTAGGTCCCCCAGTAGTGCCCTGTCTCACCCTTTGTTGGGGAGGGTTCAACTACTAAAATAGACTACAGAAAAAGTTGGCACCCTTATTCTAGGTCCTCTCTAACCCACCTGCGAAAGACCCAAGAAATTGCTTTTCCACCAACCGCTTGCAGGGCTTCGTGACCTTGAGGCAGGCCGCCGCTCTCAAGGCGTGGCTGGGCCTAGTCGCACCGCGCCTCGAGGAAAATCTGCAGAACGTGATGCCGCCGCTGAAGCGGGCGCAAGCGTTCCTGGACGACTTGCTGCTGGAAGGCGCGGTGCGTGGGGCGGAGCACGCATGCTGTGCCCAGCAGTGGGAGGAGGAGATTGGACCCCTCAGAAAGGAGCTGCTGGCGACCAGCGACCGGTTACAAGAAGGTAAAGCGGGGTGCGACCCGTTTTGCCAAGCATGGACTCTCCTGTATGGCTTGTCACTCTGGGGTCCCAGCTCCTTTGAAGATGCGCAACGCTTTCTGGCCGTCCTGGGCGAGGTCCTGTCAATGCCAGGGTCTCCTTTGGCCAGAGCTGTTTCTGCAGCATCGGACTGCCAGCCTTCAAATGCTTCGTGGATGCTTGGCTCTGGGATCTTTAACCCGGGCCACTTTTAAAGATATGGCTGTGGGTCAAAACCAATAAGATCCCATTTTGGGGTAGGTGCACCACCCATTTTTGTTTTTTTTAGCGGGGATTGGGATGTTCACTGGGGGTACGGAATTTTGACCCATGGCCATGTGTTTCTCAACAAGATAGATGCATTAAAATTCGGGGATCGCCACCAAGGATGGTGGATGCCATCGCTTCCGAGCACTATGTCGAAGTGGAGGATCGGTCCTTGGTGTTGGCGCTTTGGCGCATTCATGGGGCTGCATCGGCGAGGACCGAGTCGAGGGCAAAACACGCCACGTTCTTTAGGCTTCAGATATTTGAGCCGCCGTTTGCTTGTGCAACCGCCTCCTCGGCTTTCCCAAGCAAAGGCTGGATGTTGCGAGGATGGCCTTCCAATGTGCGGTGCCTCCAGACCTGCGCTGGCCCAAGCCTGCGGCATGCCCGTCATGCTGGACCCGCTGCTTCCGGCAGAATCGGCTTTGCTGGGCCCCTTGGGAGGACCAGCGCGCGGCGAATGCGCCGCTCCCCGATTTCGTGGATGCTTCCCCCAACCATGTGGAGGTTGTGACTCAGACGCAAATCGACCTTTTCACCTTTTGGTTGCCAGTTTTGCTCCATGTTTGTCATTGGTTAGCCTTTTATGTTTGGGTCCCTTGGGCAACTAAGGTGAAGTTCATTGAGGAACAGTTTAGTTCTCATTCGCTCTAGCGTTCGAAAAGCGAGCTGCAAGCGCAGAGACAAAGCTGTAGACGCTCCGGGAGCAGAATCAGGGCTTTGTGTGTGTGTGTGCCGTTGAAATGCGGCAGCGGATGCGCCCAATCATCAAACCCCCCACCTCAGAGACACTGAACATTAGCCAAGGCTTTTTGGTGCCAATCGCAAGTTGGGTGTGTCTGAATTGGACTGGACCCTTCTTGCGGTTCAATGGGGGACCCAATGCAACCGGGGGAGATGGGGGTCTGCCCGGCAGGCACGCAGGACTGGTGAGCTAGAGGCGCCTGCCTCAGGCGAACTGCCAGATCGGGAGCTGTTGCTTGACGGCGCCCATTTTGAAGGGCCTGATTAAAGGAACCCGATTAACCCCTGATAGGCAATCAGTCACTCCTATTTGGGTTTTGGGGGGCCTTGACACCCATAGGAAGGTTGCTTTAAGAGAAAACTGAACATCGACAAAGCGCCTGCCGGGGTCCAACCATGGAGGAGCCAGCGCACGTGCAGGATCAGAGCCCAGCTGCCCCGTCAGGCGCTGCAATCGCGGGTCGATGCGCTTTCTTTGGTCATAGCCAGGTGGCTCAGCGGAAGCACTCGTGGCAACTCGGCGCGGGAAGTTTACCTATTTGGGTATGGGTCAAAATTAAGCCACCAGGGGACCGCAGGTTTTAATCCATGTTTCTGTGTACCAGGGTTCCATTTTGGGGTTAGCCTATTTTTGACCAGCCATTTCATGCTCATGACACTGCAGAATGGTGTGGGCCAGGGGTGAGGTGGCTTTTCGCGCATCGATCCGAGGTGGAAA
The DNA here is from genome assembly GCA_963377175.1 of Effrenium voratum. Taxonomy (NCBI): domain Eukaryota; class Dinophyceae; order Suessiales; family Symbiodiniaceae; genus Effrenium; species Effrenium voratum. Next base: position 271,348 of record CAUJNA010003501.1, on the reverse strand, counting down.
AGGAGTGGCAAGAGGACTCCGTGAAGAGGTTGGAGGCGCGAAGCTCGGGGTCCCTGGTTGCCGCTGCCCCCCCCCCCCCAAAAAAAAAAAAGGACCCCCTATCGGTTCCTGAGTCGAAGATGGTTTCCACCCCCGAACCACTCAAGGGAAAGACAGGACATGGACTCCTAGCTACAAAGCTACCATTAACATGGGAGTCCTGGCGGAGGTGGTGGAAGCAATCCTAGATCATAGAACCCCTTCAAAAGAAGGGTAACAAGGGATACTTTGGATACTTTGGTGCATTTTGCTTGGATGTTAGGACTTTAACTTTTTGCCAACTAATGGATTTTTTTCATGACACCACTAAGAAATAATATTTTAGCAGGGGAGCAGAAAGCAAAAGAGGATACCTAGCTGGTATGGCGCAAACAATCTGCTCTTAGCGCCCGCTTCTCAGCCAGGCAGTTGCGGAGTTCTTGGAGGATGAGACGGCGCTGCGCTTCATTGCCACGAGCCAGCCTGAGCTCACGCGCTTGGGCGTTGGGCGCGTCCCGGGAGTTTCCTTGAAGCGGAAGAGCCCCTGATGTAACCGACCCTGAAAAGGGCGCCCTTGAAAAAGACATCAACTGATGTCCTGTCGTTTTCAACAGTTGGAGCACTGGAATTGGGGGTTTCTCCCCCCCCCATCACCTCTCCTTCAGCCCCTTCCCCCATACTGTGAGGCCAGTCCTGGCGTGCCGACCCGAGGCTTGAAGCTGTCCTGTTTTTGACGGCCCCTTGCGGAAAATTCTTGGGGCCACCTCAAAGAGCAGGTTGCCGTGCTTGGTTTGCAAAGCGTGTCCCCAGAGCAGGGCGAATCGACCACGTGAATAGATTGAGGCGCGACCAGGAGGATGTGAAGCTCCCACCTTTGCGACAGGCGGAATGACACCATTGGACACTGTCATGGAGGCACGCTTGGGTGAGGTGCGCGAGCTCATGAAGGATCTGTTCAACATCAACTCGGAGGTGGCATTTGACCGCCGGTGCCTCAAGATGAATCAATGAAGTGAAGTCTCCCTTTTTGAGTTGGTCATGTTGTGTTCTTGTTTCTTTTTCGGCGGGGGGGCTGTACGCGGAACTGGGAGGAGAGGGGCTAGGGACTTTTCGCACCACACAGCAGCCATGACCTCTGGCTGTGTTTGTCTCCATGCGCGGCTCGAACATGCAGGTGTGTATGTACTTCAGGGCCAGGCGGGGAGGACTTGAGAGAAGCAGCAGGGATTGTAATGACGTCCCTGGAATGGAGCGCCGCAACATGGCAACTTCCTGATTTAGATTGGTGGCAACCAATCTTCCGCTCTTGGGAAAGTCTAGATCAATGGAATTGGAACCTGCCCCCGCCCCTACCCCCTACGATAGCTATTCGCACTGGCTGTTGGCCGCGACATGCTGCGGCTGTTTCGTTTGCCTCGGATATCCATTCCAAGCCCTGAGAACTTTTGGCCTGGTATCTTTGGAGGGTTTGGACGTTCGATTTTGAGAACGCCGAAACCAAGCCCCCAGTTTAGAGGGTTCCCAACCACAGGTCGCCGACAGCATGGCGCCAGATGGGGTGCTTGCAACCATGCAGCAGCGTGCAGCGCGCCCGCCACGAATTAGTTCTCCCTGCCAGGTCCCAAAGAGTCTAAAGACTGGCGGCGCAAAGTGAATGGAGGGCGTAGAGGTCTCTAGGCCCCCGAGATGTCCATGTTGGACGTAAGTTTTCAGCGTGTCATCGGGTTTGGGCGAGAGAGAGGACTGCCCATGCCAGGCATCAGCTGCTATGGATGTGGAGCTAGTGCCTGAGCCCGGATGGTTGTCCGAACGGGAGTTGGGGGGAAGTTCCATGGCTAAGGGACTGATTTGTTCGAGGCTCCCTGAGAAAAAAAAAAGGCTTGGGGAGGAACGTCCATGGGGGGGGGAGGGGGCGGGGGATGTTCCGGGACTGATTTGTTCGAGGTTCTTCCTGCAGCGGAATTCTGATTCGCAGCCTCGGCCCTAGGCCCCCAGCGAGGCCATGAGGCAGCACAGCTAAGCTAAGGGCTGTCTTGGTCATGCTGCAGGAGGACATGCCCAGCAACGAGTTCGCTTGGCGGGGGCTGGTCAGTCAAGCAAACTGGGTGTGTCTCAAAATAGGGGCCCCTGGTAAGATGGGATTAAAGGGACACCAAAATTGGGGGCCCCCTACCTGGACAGGTCCCCTTTGAGCAACCCCCATATATCGCAGGGACAGGGACACTGGGCATGTGGCATGGCAAAACAGTCCAAGGTGGCAGTGGCTGCTTTGTGGCTCAGCCTTGCTCGAGCCGGCCTGAGGGGCCCAAATTGGGTGGAGCTTCTAATGGCCTCATTGAGTCAGGCCACGCTCATCTCTGTGAACATGGACGCCTTCAGCGTGCGGCCCTCAGGGCTGAAGGTAAGCTGTGGAAGCTGCCCCTTGAAGGGAAGAAAGGCCAAATGCAGGGAGCTGTTCCCACACCCTAGCTACCAGCGCCAGCATGTTTGCAAGACCAACTGAACAAAGAGAGACTTTGTGTGGTAAACAAAGCAGGAAAAAGATGTCACTGGAATTCACTGGATTTGCCGGCAGCCCTTAGGCTAACACAGACACACGCGGAGCGCACTCCTGGCTCACAAGGTGACCGTGGGGCAGCTCGACGTTCGAAGCTGAGCCAAGTAGCACTCACGTGCAGTGCCTCACGCCGAGGTGGCCAACCAAAATGTGTCTGATATGGCGCAGCTGGCGCAACCAACGTTGCCGACAGATCCGAACCCAGAATGATGTCGGCTTCGGATTGTGAGTGCCAGAGTCAGGGGTCGGGTCCCCTGTTTGTGAGGGATCAGCGAACGCATTTTGAGGTGCATTCCGGATTTGTGTGGTCCCATCAAGGTCCAAGAATCCTTCAACATACGTTCCGAGCATACCTCAAACATCCCATGATGAGGCTGCCTTTCAAAGGATTACGTTGGTTTTTGTTTAGACAAATGTCCGCAGTAAACATCCCAAAACGTCTGGTTGATTCATGGGAGGCGTCCCATCTCGGGATTTTTTTGCTGTTTGACAACAGTGGAATTTCACTGTAAATGAAACAAGGAACAGCGACAAGAAAGAATGTGTGTTTCCGTGTATCCCCTTTGTGTGGTTGAGCCTTATCCTGGATCCGTCGACCAATTCGCCAGAGATCCCCGAGACTCAGGCAGCATCCATTTTCGCCGTGGTCGCCGCCATGGAGGAGAGCGTGGCTGAATTTCGGGGGCCTCCGAAAGACACCCCAAAAGCGGTCGAGTCGGTGGCAATGTATGGACCCCAACATGGTTGTTGTTGGGAAACAATTTACATCTCTGCTTATTGTGGTTTAGTGGGAACTCCCCACTTAACTGCTACAATTTAGGTTTTTGCTCCCCTTCCAACGTCAACCAAGGCAAAATGATGTTCTATTTGGCGTCTCTTTGCCCAACCTGCAAACAGGTATCCTCCAAAAACGCACGCCCAAACAGGGTCGGGTCAACCAATGGGCGGCCGCGGCCTCCCTTTAGCCTTACAAAAGGAAAAGGAAGGGGCGTGGTTTGATCCAGGCATGGCCACTTGCAGGTTGCCAGACGGACAGCGGCTAGCAAGTCTGGGACCCTGCTTTGCCTCTGCGAGAGCACATGAACTCAGTCTTCACTAATTTCCACTGAATTTTCTCTGCAAGTTAACATGGGCCCAAAATAAAGGTTAGCTGTTTGAGCCCGTGTTGATCAGCGACAGGGTCAACGCATTGAGCGCCGATCTCTCGCAGCCACTTGGCCCGAAGAGTTTCTGGCAGGCATCATGACCAGCGCGAAGGAGAAGGCGTCATGGAAAATGCCATGGGTTGATCAAAAGCTCCGCTTAGGGAAAGCCACCAAGATAATTTCCCCACGTGGGAGAAGTTGCCCATTGCCGTGTGGCCAGGAGCGGTGATCAACCCCCATGTGCAAAAGGAGTACCTATCCCCTTTTGGAGGGTCCCTATATTTCTCTGCTTTGGGGCTTTAAACACTTTTCAAGGACCCATTTCATGTGAGTTTCCCTTATTGATGTGTTAAAAGGAAATTGAGTTTAGAGGGTATTCCAAAAGGAAACCACAAGTGTTGTGTTGCCCGGTTTCTTTTTTGGCACCCAGGTGTTTACCGCAGGGCATCTGGACAATGTCAATGCCGCCCATCCACACATGGACGACCCTCGCTTCCTGACGATCACCAACCAGTCCAACAATTGCATCCTGCGCTTCACGGTGTTTACTCGTTGTGCTCGCGAGTTGGGGGAAGAAGCTAGCCTTGCAAGCGGATCAAACCGTTCTGAAACAGTATGCGAACACCGTGCGGTTTTCCCATGTTGGCCCATTTTGAGTCAAGATTCCAAAGGTTATACCTTCCGTCTCCAGTTTTTGGCTCTGAGGAAGACACGCGCTGCAAGTACCAGTACTATCGCGCCCAATGCACTTGCCCCGAGTCTCAGTTGGAGGATTGGATGGAGCATCGTGCCCGGGGCTCCTGCCATTTGGATGTCTTGCCGGATCGCAGCACTGTCCACGTGAAGCAGTGAGGGGAAAGCTGCCGCTTTTTGAGAAGCAAAGGCCACATGTCTCAGTTCTCGATGGCCAAACAAGTCCCCTGTGATGGGAGGCAAGGCAGTTGAATTGCTGATGCTCTTGCATCATGAGAATCATGAGTGCTGAGTGCTATGTTGTTTCCCGGTTCTGGGCCGAGAACGAGAGAGCGAGTGTTGCTTGATATGGAAAGGCAGAGGCAAAAAATGCGACGGCGGAACCACTCAGTTCCGCAACGCAACACTCATTGCGCACCACATCCCCACCCCAAACAAATCTATGAACGGGTACTGTCTGCTTGGTCCTCCGATTTTGTGAGTCGCAGCACTTGCAGCTCAAGAGCGTCAGGGTGTGGTGACCCAGGCTTGAAGCTGTGCATGAAGCCTTGTGAACACGGCCGAAGCGCACATAGCCTCACTTGCAGGTGAGCAGGCATGGACGATCTCAGTGACGAAAAGAAGTTGGTCATCAAGGGTGGCTGCCTGGAACTTGGAAGCTTCCAGAATTCGGAAATGATCCCAAAAACATTGCTTGGTTGGTGGGTTGGATTGGGTTGGTTGGGCTGGATTGGGTTGGGGTTTGGGTTTGGGTCTGGGTTTGGATTGGTTGGTTGGTTGGTTGGTCTCCCTCCTGCATGTCTCTTGGACCCACAGAGCTCGGCGATTTGCTGCGGGCCTAATTCAGGTGCCTGCTGCGGCCTGGGGTGGCTGATCTTTTTCATCATCTTGGGTACAAGTGCCCTTCGGCAGCATGTGCTTCGCCGGCTGATCCCAGCACTGCGGTGAAGGCTCAAGGCTGAAGGGACAAATGAGCCCCGAAGAAAAGAGGCTCAGGCTCTGGGAAAATCTGTGTCGCTGGAATGCCGCTTCAGGTGAAATATGTCAACGAGCGGCAACAAGTGGTCTTCATCTCCAACACCGGGCGCACCGTTGAGCAAGGGCCCTTTACCCGGATCATTTGGCCTTCCACCAGGCCAGGCGCCCAAGCTCCAAAGCCACCAGCCGACCGGGGGTTGCTTTTTTGAGGGTGGCAGCCATAGAGAGGATTTGACACTCGTGTGGGTTTGTGTGGTTGTGTGTGTGGTTGTGTGTGTGGTTGTGTGTGTGGTTGTGTGTGTGGTTGTGTGTGTGGTTGTGTGTGTGTGTGTGAGTGTGTGTGTGTGTGTGTGTCTGTGTGTGTCTGTGTGTGTCTGTGTGTGTCTGTGTGTGTCTGTGTGTGTCTGTGTGTGTGTCTGTGTGTGTGTCTGTGTGTGTGTCTGTGTGTGTGTCTGTGTGTGTGTCTGTTTG
>CAUJNA010003501.1:260735-263235 GCA_963377175.1 Effrenium voratum | reverse complement strand
GTGTCTCTGTGTGTGTCTCTGTGTGTGTCTCTGTGTGTGTCTCTGTGTGTGTCTCTGTGTGTGTCTCTGAGTGTGTCTCTGTGTGTGTCTCTGTGTGTGTCTCTGTGTGTGTCTGTGTGTGTCTCTGTGTGTCTCTGTGTGTCTCTGTGTGTCTCTGTGTGTCTCTGTGTGTCTCTTTGTGTCTCTGTGTGTGTCTGTGTGTCTCTGTGTGTCTCTGTGTGTCTCTGTGTGTCTCTGTGTGTCTCTGTGTGTCTCTGTGTGTCTCTGTGTGTCTCTGTGTGTCTCTGTGTGTCTCTGTGTGTCTCTGTGTGTCTCTGTGTGTGTCTCTGTGTGTGTCTCTGTGTGTGTCTCTGTGTGTGTCTCTGTGTGTGTCTCTGTGTGTGTCTTTGTGTGTGTCTCTGTGTGTGTCTCTGTGTGTGTCTCTGTGTGTGTCTCTGTGTGTGTCTCTGTGTGTGTCTCTGTGTGTGTCTCTGTGTGTGTCTCTGTGTGTGTCTCTGTGTGTGTCTCTGTGTGTGTCTCTGTGTGTTTCTCTGTGTGTGTCTCTGTGTGTGTCTCTGTGTGTGTCTCTGTGTGTGTCTCTGTGTGTGTCTCTGTGTGTGTCTCTGTGTGTGTCTCTGTGTGTGTCTCTGTGTGTGTCTCTGTGTGTGTCTCTGTGTGTCTCTGTGTGTCTCTGTGTGTCTCTGTGTGTCTCTGTGTGTCTCTGTGTGTCTCTGTGTGTCTCTGTGTGTCTCTGTGTGTCTTTGTGTGTCTCTGTGTGTGATCTCACTGTGTGGGTCTCACTGTGTGTCCCTCCGTCATGTGGTGTCTCTCTGTGTCTCTCTGTGTCTCTCTGTGTCTCTCTGTGTCTCTCTCCGTGTCTCTCTCCGTGTCTCTCTCCGTGTCTCTCTCCGTGTCTCTCTCCGTGTCTCTCTCCGTGTCTCTCTCCGTGTCTCTCTCCGTGTCTCTCTCTGTGTCTCTCTCTGTGTCTCTCTCTGTGTCTCTCTCTGTGTCTCTCTCTGTGTCTCTCTCTGTGTCTCTCTCTGTGTCTCTCTCTGTGTCTCTCTCTGTGTCTCTCTCTGTGTCTCTCTCTGTGTCTATCTCTGTGTCTCTCTCTGTGTCTCTCTCTGTGTCTCTCTCTGTGTCTCTCTCTGTGTCTCTCTCTGTGTCTCTCTCTGTGTCTCTCTCTGTGTCTCTCTCTGTGTCTCTCTCGTGTCTCTCTCTGTGTCTCTCTCTGTGTCTCTCTCTGTGTCTCTCTCTGTGTCTCTCTCTGTGTCTCTCTCTGTGTCTCTCTCTGTGTCTCTCTCTGTGTCTCTCTGTGTCTCTCTGTGTCTCTCTCTGTGTCTCTCTCTGTGTCTCTCTCTGTGTCTCTCTCTGTGTCTCTCTCTGTGTCTCTCTCTGTGTCTCTCTCTGTGTCTCTCTCTGTGTCTCTCTCTGTGTCTCTCTCTGTGTCTCTCTCTGTGTCTCTCTCTGTGTCTCTCTCTGTGTCCCTCTCTGTGTCACTCTCTGTGTCTCTCTCTGTGTCACTCTCTGTGTCTCTCTCTGTGTCTCTCTCTGTGTCTCTCTCTGTGTCTCTCTCTGTGTCTCTCTCTGTGTCTCTCTCTGTGTCTCTCTCTGTGTCTCTCTCTGTGTCTCTCTCTGTGTCTCTCTCTGTGTCTCTCTCTGAGTCTCTCTCTGTGTCTCTCTCTGTGTCTCTCTCTGTGTCTCTCTCTGTGTCTCTCTCTGTGTCTCTCTCGGTGTCTCTCTGTGTGTCTCTCTCTGTGTCTCTCTCTGTGTCTCTCTCTGTGTCTCTCTCTGTGTCTCTCTCTGTGTCTCTCTCTGTGTCTCTCTCTGTGTCTCTCTCCGTGTCTCTCTCCGTGTCTCTCTCCGTGTCTCTCTCCGTGTCTCTCTCCGTGTCTCTCTCCGTGTCTCTCTCCGTGTCTCTCTCCGTGTCTCTCTCCGTGTCTCTCTCCGTGTCTCTCTCCGTGTCTCTCTCCGTGTCTCTCTCTGTGTCTCTCTCTGTGTCTCTCTCTGTGTCTCTCTCTGTGTCTCTCTCTGTGTCTCTCTCTGTGTCTCTCTCTGTGTCTCTCTCCGTGTCTCTCTCTCTGTGTCTCTCTCTGTGTCTCTCTCCGTGTCTCTCTCTGTGTCTCTCTCTCTGTGTCTCTCTCCGTGTCTCTCCCCGTGTTTCTTTCTGTGTCTCTCTCTGTGTCTCTCTCTGTGTCTCTCTGTGTCTCTCTGTGTCTCTCTGTGTCTCTCTGTGTCTCTCTGTGTCTCTCTGTGTCTCTCTGTGTCTCTCTGTGTCTCTCTGTGTCTCTCTGTGTCTCTCTGTGTCTCTCTGTGTCTCTCTGTGTCTCTCTTTGTCTCTCTGTGTCTCTCTTTGTCTCTCTGTGTCTCTCTGTGTCTCTCTGTGTCTCTCTGTGTCTCTCTGTGTCTCTCTGTGTCTCTCTGTGTCTCTCTGTGTCTCTCTGTGTCTCTCTGTGTCTCTCTGTGTCTCTCTGTGTCTCTCTGTGTCTATCTGTGTCTCTCTGTGTCTCTCTGTGTCTCT